>JAGWEN010000133.1:0-239998 GCA_018703685.1 Orius laevigatus | reverse complement strand
GGCGTTCGCCTTTCCCATCACCGAAAGCGCACCTGCCAACATACTCAGCGCCCCATTTTCTCCCAAACCTAAAAATTAAAATAATAATTCTTTTTTCTTCCAGAATCAACAATAGGATTAATTTTATACACGGTGAATCATTTCAATTATCACACACTTGAAATTTATCAAATGCAAACAGATAAATTTTATTAGGATCTCAATAATTTATAAAAGAAAATTTCACCGAAAGAATACATAACTTTTGACGTTTTTATTTTCAAGGATCCGTCAAAAAAGTGTCGCTAAGCAACGAAATTTCATGGAAAACCTCTCATATAGTAGCTCTTTTCAAAGAAAGAAGAGTTTTTGAGCCCACGAATTGATGTTTGGCAGGGATTGAGATATTTGACTGTTGAAATCTGTGCATTTCAGGTCTATTTAGTCAACAGTGCTGTAGCCCTGCCTGAACCGAGTTATCGAAGTTCAATATCTCTGCTACCTGTTGGCCTGACTTGAAATTTTCAGGGCTTCTTCGTGTCATATTAGAGAAGATCTGTACCAAATTTTAAGTCAATCGGTCCAGTCGAAAAACGCGTTTTGTCACATGATGCACTTGATTTGTAAAGAACTCTCTTGGCTGGGCGGAACGCTGCCGCGTTTCAAGATTGAGAAGTAAAACTCTTTTCCTTTTAATTTTCCATATTAGGTAATTTTTTAAATTATTTTATATTGAAAGGTTGTTTCATTCTTGGGAGATGAAATTGGACACGTAAATACAGAATCGATGCTGCCCATTCACAGGACATTACGTGTCTCAAGCATACTTTCATCATTCATGCATCACACATAATTTTTTAGAATTCCTTACCTTCTGCGAGTTTTCCGAGGACGTCACCGTTTTGAAGGGAGTCCTGAAGGAAATTCGAGGCCATTTCAGCGAAGTCGATTTCTTCGGCGTATCCTAAGGATAGGAGGCCGACTAAAAATAAAGCCCTCACGTTCATTTTTTGGGAAAAAAATTAAAATTTTATTAGAGCCCGTTGGCGGAATCAAAAGTTGGATGTGGGTCGGAATCCACCTAGAAACTGAACGGATTTTTACCTGAAGAGACTGTTCACCTCAGCCCCACCGCTCCTCACCGTCTTAATCATCCCTTCCAAAATGATCTTCAGAAAAAAAAATTAACGATTTTGATCCCGTCGAGTTGACATCTCAAAAACTGTTTCTTGATTGATTAAAAGTCTGAAATAAAAATCTTTTCTGCATTGGAAATCGATGTACTCTCAACTGGTGAACAAGAAAAAAATATTTTTTTTTTAATTTCCAGCTTCTTGGACCGTCAATAAGGGCTTAAAACGATGTTTCCAAGAGATGGTTGGAATCCGTGGACTTCCTAGTGGACACTTAATTCAACACTTTCAATGTGGCAAGTTAACATGCTCGTAGCGTCCACCTATATTATTGATATTTATACCGTTTAAGTATCGATAAAATCGGTCAAAAATGGTGCAAGTTATTGGCGTTTCAAGGTTCTAAATTCGTGCCGCATTGAATGTGTTAAATAAGGATAGGGAGGTGGTGGAATATTGGGGGAGGGTGGGGAGAATATATGGTGTTTAAGGAGAGGTCAATAGAACCACAAATTTTGCGAAAGTTCGCGTTAGGGGGGTCCTCCATACCAGCAACATATCACGTGCGGTAAAAGAAGAGCTGGAAACCGTTCGGCGTGCAATTAAAATCTCCAAGAACAAGGAAATTTCTTTTCTAATTTGGTTTTTTTCGATTAAATTTTCCTTGCGTGAAAAAACTCAAGATTATGGGTCTTCCGGTATGATCGTTGACCGTAAAAACTTAAAAGGACATTAAACTCTTTGGTTCCTATTTTGATTTCTTTAATTTCTTCTGCTTTGCTTCAGTAACTGGAACTGTTTTTCAGAAAAACCCAAGAAGTTAATCCAAAATATGTAATTGGGGGAAATTTAACTTTCTAATTTTCCTCTGCTCCTTTAGGCCAGCAAATATGTCACAGGTTTTCCTTAATAAAAGAATAGTCTAGACAATTTTGGGACTGCCATGCTCACTCAACGCCACATAACCGAGGGGGGTGAACTTGAAGCCAATTTTTGCGAGAAAGACATTTTTACGGTTTTTCATTCATTTTGGGCATGCCCGGTAAAAGGTTCCTGGGTGTGACATAAATGACCGCACCCCTTGAAGGCATTTCACCCCTCGGGTTTTTCTGCCTTTCGAAATTCAGAAGCCATTCATTTTAAGATGGTCACGCTTGATTAGTCATTCAACTGACTGACACGATCTCCGCTTCTTAGGCCCCTTCACAATCAGGAAATCAAGTTATGTATTGCCAATCGATTCCAGTACATGGTGTATAAGGATTCACTTTTTTTTTTTTTTTAACAGCGTTTTAGTTTTTTGTAAACAGCATTTTGAGCCAAATCAAAAAATACAAACTTTTGACCCAAAAAGTGAAGGGACCCTTTGTTAAGGTCGGAAAAAAAAATTTATAACTCAAAAGTGACCCAGTGGCGGCTCGTACTCTGATCCTCAGGGAGTGCACAAATAATAAAAAATACTAAAAAAGTTTGTGGGGGGGGGGCAGTGGGATGATGAGCTTTTCTTAGCTTTTTCCGATGTACTATTTCCGAGGTCGCGGATTTGAATTTTCTTCTCGATTGTCAGTCGAGACATAATTTTTGATAATGTAACTCACCGAATTGTTCATCAATAGGTCAATATTAAAAGAAAAACGAAGAGTAAAATCACAATAAACACTTCACTAAAAGAAAACAATGTTAAAACCTTCAACAAAGGTGGAGGACTTACAACGGGGACAAATTCGAAACTGCCCCGAATCAGCGCCCCTGGCGGAGGAGCAGTACACTTCCAGTGCTCCTCGGCGATCTATTCCTCGACCCTGATTGGCCAATTCAATATCCCCACCCACTATTTTAGCGTAAAACTCATTCAACTCATTCATAAAACTCATTCATACGGATCGGATCGGAGCACATCAACTTTGTGCACCACGAGCTGTCCCATGGTTATAAGACGGTGTTTATAAGATGTAAGAACGATAAGAAAGACAACCCCATCGATGTTTACGTTTACCCATGTTGTTTCCCGTTCCCGCGTAGATTTAAATTTAAAATTCCAATTAAAATTTTAAATTTTTTTAAATTTAATTTTGGAAAAAATAATAATTACTAAAAAAAATATTTCAATTGAAGCTGGGAGTGCACTTGCTCCTGTGCTCCTATCACGAGCCGCCACTGAAGTGACCTCAAATTCATGTTCCTCAAAATTGGTAATTTTTAATGCGGCATATTTCAAGATTAAAGTTTGAACGTCCGCAACTTCGAAGTCCATCTACTAAGCGTCTTGCTAGTCAGAAAAGGGTCAAAGTCCAGCTAAAATATGCAACTTAATAAAAGGGTCAAAGTCCATCTACAAGACGTCTTGGTCATCAGAAAAGGCTTGAAGTCCTTCTAGTAAGCGTCTTACTTGTCAGAAAAGGGTCAAAGTCCACCTACAAACGTCTTACTTGTAGAAAAGGGTCAAAGTCCACCTACAAAGTGTAACGTAAAAAAGGGTCAACTACCATCTACAAACCGTCTTTATCGTCAGAAAAGGGTCAAAGTCCACCTAAAAATGTCTTGGTAGTCAGAAAAGGGTTTAAAGTCCACCTACAAGTGTCTTGCTTGTCAGAAAAGGGTCGAAGTCTATCTACAAACCGTCTTGATCGTCAGAAAATGGTCAAAGTCCATCTACAAAGCGTCTTGCTCTTCAGAAGAAGGTCAAAGTCCCCGTACAAAGGGTCTTTCTCTACAGAATAGGATGAAAGTCCTTCTCCAGAGCGTCTACAGTCAATTCTAGTTTCTAAACTCAGTCAATATAGCCTAAAGTGAACCAAAAAACTCCCCGATTCTTTAAAATGACAACAAAATTTTTTTTCCGACTCATAAAAGTTCATAAATAGTCGAGAATAAGGAAAACTGGGTTAAAATCAACACTTGAGGTAAATATTTTTTCATGTCAATATTATTTTATTGGGCCTTCCAACTGATTAAACTTGTACTCATGAGCAAATATTAGTTTCCAGCCACCCAGAAGCCTTAATCCTGAATCCAGCCACTAAAGGCGGTATTCAGAGACAAAAATCAAGTATGAGTTTTCAATTCAAAAAGGGCATCTCGTTTTCTCAGCTCCCTTGGGACCAAATGTCTTAAAATTTTCCACAAATCTTTTTTAAACAGAGCAGAAAAAGCCCTGAAAATTTCAAGTCGATCGGTCTAAAGGGAGCTGAGAAAAATGGTTTTTTTGAGTCGACTTCATGCTCAAATTTTATCTCTAAATATCGCCAAAAATCCCCGCCCAGAAACACAGGTTACAAAAAAAAAAACCTTTTAAATTTCAATTTTATATTTTCTTTCGTTAAACTATTTTTATTTCACATTGTTTATAATTATTATTGGTTTTTCATTTAATAAATTAAATACAAACTCAAGATGAGAAAACAAAGAAAAAAAAACAACGAAATTTAATTTTTTTGAAAGTGAAAAACAAAAATTTCTACTGCTATTATTCGAGGAAAAAAAAATCGCCTAACTTTTGCCTTGGTCAGATTGCAGCTAAATTGAGCTTGGATGTTGCATTTCTTATATTTTAAGCATAAAAACCATAACATCTTTGGAAAATATACTTTGAACATCTCATCTATCGATAAATTAACTCTATGCTAGTTTTACTTCTTATAAATAACTTAGGAAATAAAGAAAAATCTTTATTTTATTTCCTTTTCTTTTGAACATTTTTTTTAAAAACTTAGTAAAACTAAACAATTAAAAATACAAATATAGGTCCTTAATTATTATGGATACAAGGAAGTTTTATGGAGGAGTGTGGGGTTTTAAGATGGCACTTTTTCTTTTAATTTTTATTTTAAAAAGACGCGGACGGAGGTTTTGACGGAAAAGCATTCAGGCACTAATTTTAAAAACATTTCTTTTTTTTTTAGAAAAACCAACCGTCCGAACGTCATAATAAAAATTGTTTAAATCCTATTTTTTGTTTGCGAAGGCAGAATTTGTTATGTGTTATGTTTTTTGTAAAACGGAAAAAGAAAAAATATATATAGAATATGAGGGAGGAAAAAACGAAAGAAAGATACCGGATTTTTCTTTCGATTTTTCGTTATTACCAAAGCCTTTTGAGAAGCCTCGATTCGATTTCTTCTTCTAATCTCGACAGCGCCCTGAAACAAATAAAATAAAATAGATATTTCATCATTTCTCCACTCCAAGATCCCCAAAACACAAGTGCTAAATACAGGGTGTGCCCGATAGAGTGGAAAAGCTGATTATCTGCCAAACTGTTGACCTGACGAAAAAATGTATCCAAGTAAACCCCCCTTGGATTATAATGAGGAATCAATTAGCATCGATAGCTTTTGGATCCGACATACATGGTGCTCCAGAACGACCCTAACTTCGTTATTTTGTATACAAACCTTATGTTTTGACAATGGAAATTTATTCTATGCTTGATTTTCAGTAACTTTTACTTAGAACACTTTTTTGATAGGACCAAACATTTAGATTGCAGCTCCACATTAAGGTGGCACGGCACAACTCCAGAACGTTAAGTTTTATGAAAAAAGTGTTTTAAGCAAAAGTTACTGGAAATCAAGCATAGAATCTATTTTGATCATCAAAATTAAGGTTTGTATAAAAATAACGAAGTTAGGGTCTTTCTGGAGCACCGTGTATGTCGGATTTAAAATTTATCGATGCCAATTGATTCCTCGGTGAAATTCAAGGGGGGTTTACTTAGATACTTTTTTTCGTCAGGTCAAAAATATGGCAGATATTTGGCAGGGCCATGTTAAAGGGAACAGTGTTCATAGCTCCAGATCGTTTGGTCCTATCAAAAATGTGTTTTAAGTAGAAGTTACTGGAAATCAAGCGTATAATCAACTTCCATCGTCAAAACATGGGGTTCATATACAAAATAACGAAGTTGGGGACGTTCTGGAGCACCCTGTATGTCGGATCTAAAATTTATCGATGCCAATTGATTCCTCGCTGAAATTCAAGGGGGTTTACTTCGATTCATTTTTTCATCAGGTCAAAAATATGGCATATATTTGGCAGGGCCACGTTAAAGGGAACAGTGTTCATAGCTCCAGAACGTTTGGTCCTATCAAAAATGTGTTTTAAGTAAAAGTTACTGGAAATCAAGCGTATAATCAACTTCCATCGTCAAAACATAGGGTTCATATACAAAATAACAAAGTTGGGGACGTTCTGGAGCACCCTGTATGTCGGATCTAAAATTTATCGATGCCAATTGATTCCTCGCTGAAATTCAAGGGGGGTTTAACTTAGATACTTTTTTTCGTCAGGTCAAAAATATGGAGATATTTGGCAGGGCCATGTTAAAGGGCACAGTGTTCATAGCTCCAGAACGTTTGGTCCTATCAAAAATGTGTTTTAAGTAAAAGTTACTTGAAATCAAGCGTATAATCAACTTCCATCGTCAAAACATAGGGTTCATATACAAAATAACAAAGTTGGGGACGTTCTGGAGCACCCAGTATGTCGGATCTAAAATTTATCGATGCCAATTGATTCCTCGCTGAAATTCAAGGGGGGTTTACTTAGATACTTTTTTTCGTCAGGTCAAAAGTCTGGCAGTTAATCAGCTAGTCCAACACACCCAGCCTCATCACAGAATCCCCCCGTTCGTGATTTCAAATAATTTGACCAGAAACGGGCTTACTTTAGAATATTGTGCTGCGGAGGCAACAGGGCCGGCTACAATTTGTCTTGAAAAACGAAAAGATTATTTGTCGCAGCAACGGCTATTATGTTTTCGCTTGGATGCCAAGCCGTATGAAGTATCTTCTTGGTGAAATCTAGACAATCGACGGAGATCTCGTCTTTTTTTCTCTTTCCACCAGTGCAGACCTGAAAAAAACAAAAAAATTAAAAAACCAAGTTCAAAAACGTATTCAAAATCATACTTTTCTTGGTTTGAGAAGCGTTTTAGGCTTCGCGATGTCCCTCGACGCTTCCAAAGTCACATCGCGTTTAGTCGTCCTATCGAACATTCGGAAGAAATTGTTGTACGAGCCGGTCATGATGTACTGATCGTTACCAGCCCAGCAACATTCGAATTTATCAAATATACAATCGTTTTCATAGAGAGAGCAAAGCTTTGATCTCAAATATTCATGTACCTATAAAAAAGGAATAAAAAAACAAACCAAAAAATCGATTTTTCTTACAGGATAACTTTCAATAGGCCTAGATTCCATATGAAGGTCCCAGACTTTGACGGATAAGTAGTCTCGTGAGATCATATATCGACCTGAGTTGCTCAGCTTGACGTCCGATATACTCGAGATTATCTCGGAGAAAAAACTTCTATTCGTTGGATCTTCAGGTTCCTCAAAAACTAAAGAGAATGTCAATCGTAAAGTTTTGAGTTTCAAACTTACTTTTAGTATGTCTATCGCAGAGTGCAGCTTGTCTCATATCACATAATCTGATTGTGCCTTTACTAGAGGAATAAACGAATAGATTACATTCTAAAGGATGGAATTCGGCCGCGGTGATTACTTCGGTCAGCTCTTCCATGTTTGCGGGTTTAATATCTACTATGTTAAAAGACTGGTCGGTTATTTCTAAATTCCATAAGTTAATTCGGAGGTCGTCGGCTGAGAGGTAAGTCTCTTGATCGGAATTTACGCTTATAGAGTTTATGTGGTAGGTGTGGGCGTTGGCGAAAATCCGTCTCGGTGACGCCTCCACCATTAACTCCATCGGTTTTATCACAGGGACCCTCAAAGCGGTGATACACGAAGGGTCTCGCATTTGACCGTTTTCTTCTTTCGTGTTGTACCCCTCGACCCGCTTGTCTCTTTCCGAGACCTTCCATAGTTTTATCGTTTTATCTGCAAAAAAAACAATCAAACAAAAAAAAATTTTAGAATAAAACTTACCGTTAGTCGAAAGTAAAAAATGTGCAGGATTTTTACGTCGGAGCCATCGTATTTTGTTTATTTTTTCTTCAATCTCTAAAGATTTGAGGTAATCGAATTCAGGCTCATGACTTTGAAATGTGGAATAGACGTTAAATTCACCTCTGCGAGGTTGAGAGTTTTTACTCTGTAAACAAAGAAAAAAAAATCCTTTAGAAAACATTAAGAAAAAAAGGTTTAACACTTCAAATAGCCTTTCAAGTCGCTAAAAACTACCTAAACACTTAAAAAATTCTGCAGAAATACAGAGAAAGTGATGAAGCAGAAAAAAGATTCCTTTTGGATCCCCTTAGAATTTGAGGAATCAAACCCAAATCCGATGATGAGGATAAACAAAGGTCTACCTTATTCAGCATTCCACTTACTAATTCATATCAAAAGCCACCTGACAATCATTCTGAGTAGTTTAATTCAGTAACTTGTTCAACCCGACCTGACTTAACCCAATTCAATCAATAAAATCTCAACACAAACCTTGTTTGAACATCATAAAAACCAAATAAAGATAAAAAACGATAAAACTACCAGAAACAGTGGTGAACCAACACAAAGGTTCAAAATCTGCAAAAAAGGGTCTTTTCTGGTCAAAAAGGGTCCCTTTTTTTTGTGGTCAAAAAGGGCCTTAAAAGGGTCAAAAGTTTTGACCACAAAAAAGGACACTCTTTTTAAAAAGAAAAGAGACTTTTTGACAAAATGTCAAAAAGTGTCTTTTCTTGACAATAAGGGTCTTTTAGCAGTTTTTGTCAAAAAGGGTCTATTTTTGTCAAAAAGGGTCTTCTTGTTGGAAAACAAAAATGGTTCAAAATCTGGTAGAAACGAGTCTTTTCTAATGTGGAAAGGGTTTTTCTCGTTAAAAAAGATTCAAAATTCAAGATCTTGCAGATAAGGGTCTTTCTAGTCCAAAAGGTTTAATATCAGACTGAAAAGGGTATTTCTAATTGAAAAGGGTTCAAAATCTGGCAGGAAAGGGTCTTTTCTAGTCTGCAAAGGGTTTTAAAAAAAAATTCAAAATCTTGCAGAAAAGGGTTGTTCTAATTGAAAAAGGTTCAAAATCTGGTAGAAAAGGGTCCTCAAGGATAAAAAGGTTAAAATCTTCTTTCATAGACAAAAAAGGTTCAAAATCTGGCAGAAAAGGTTCTTTTCTTGTCAAAAAGGGTCCTTTTGTCAAAAAGGGACTTTTTTTTTGTCAAAAAGTGTCTTTTCTAGTCAAAAAGTGTATTTTCTTGTCAATAAGGGTCTTTTAGCAGTTTTTGTCAAAAAGGGTCTTGTTGGGAGGGTCTTTTCTAGTCTGCAAAGGGTTTAAAAAAAAAATTCAAAATCTTGCAGAAAAGGGTATTTCTAATTGAAAAGGGTTCAAAATCTGGCAGGAAAGGGTCTTTTCTAGTCTGCAAAGGGTTTAAAAAAAAAATTCAAAATCTTGCAGAAAAGGGTTGTTCTAATTGAAAAAGGTTCAAAATCTGGTAGAAAAGGGTCCTCAAGGATAAAAAGGTTAAAATCTTCTTTCATAGACAAAAAAGGTTTAAAATCTGGCAAAAAAGAGTCTTTTCTAGTGTGGTTGTTGGTTGGTTTCTAATGGTTTTTTCTAATTAAAAAAGGTTCAAAATTCAAAATCCTGCAGAAAAGGTTTTAATTGAAAAAGGTTCGAAATCTTGCAGAAAAAGGTCCTCATGGACAAAAAAAAGGTTAAAATCTTCTTTTATTGACAAAATTAGGTTCAAAATCTGGCAGGAAGGGGTCTTTTCTAGTCTGCAAAGGGTCTGTCTAGTTAAAAAGGCCGCAAAGGGTTTTTCTAATTAAAAAAGGTTCACAATTCAAAATCTTGCAGAAAAAGGTCTTACTAGTAAAAAAGGTTTAAATCTGGCAAAACAATCTTTCTTGTCAACCTAAAGGGGTTCAAAATCTTGCAAAAAATGGTCTTTCTAGTAAAAAAAAAGGTTACAAATCCTGCTGTTAAGGGGCTTTTTAGAGAAAAAAAAAACTAAAGGCAATGTCAATGCATTCATACCAGTATCCAAAGAGCCAATATTGGAAGATAAGTATCGAATGACCCGATATATCACAAGGAAAGTATCGATACAAATATTGAAGAAAAGTATCCACACTAAGATACACTTTTCACCAAATTTTGTTTTTTGGGTATCAAATGAAAAGTTCGCAGATATCCATACTATCCGATGTATAGGAAGAAATACCACGATATATCTACAGTATCCCTACATCACACCTAGGGCAACATAAGTGACATCACTACATCATTGCTCAAATGCAAGTGACTAATGTCGCCAACTTTTCGGCTTGTTGGACATCCACAAAGCATAAACTTCGTTGCAGACCTGATAAATCTCAACACATCCAATCCAAACGCAATAAAAACCAAAACAAAGAGTCCCCCATAAAGATAAAAACGTACCACAGGATCTCGTTGAAAAATGACAACTCGTCCGCCTTTGTCGCCTGTCGCCAGAAGATCACCATCATGGTTGAACTCAACGCAAGAGATGATATCCGCTAAAATAAACAAAATAGGCGTTAATTAAAAAAAATTAGGTACAGAAAAAAAAACTCCAAGGTCGAGATAAGATATCTTGAGTAAACACAACTTAAAATCTAACCTATAATAATGACTAAATTTAAATTTATCAAAATTTTACCTTCGGTAACGTCGTCGTCCAAAGTACCTTTGACCTGAGAGAAGCACCACTGGATGTCTCCATTGCCTGTTGACAATAAAAGTGATTTTTTTGTTTTTTATTTTTTTATTATCTTTACCTTGCATTTTAGTAGTTTATTATAAAAAAAAAGTTTGTGCACGTTTTAAAAAGTTGAGGCGGGTTTTCAGGGGTGTGGAGAGTGGACGATGTAAATTAACATGATTGAATAAAAAAGGTTGGAAAACAACGTTTGGGCATTCAAGAGAGGAACGAATTGAAGGGTTTAATTGAAATAGATTCGTTCATTTCCCCCTTCACGAGGAGAATCCGGCGGAGAGAGACAGGTAGAGTACACACACGCACATCCCCAATGGCGGCATACACGAGACTTTTCCGAATCTTCTCTTTTTTTTTCTTCGTTCTTTCTTCTTTCTCGGGTTTGCGGGTCAACACAGAACTGTGCTGTAGTCGGGCGGTGACGTCACGGACTACGGACAAGGCGCTCGAATGTGAAATCCAAACCGGTCGGAGATTTTTTTTTTCTTCTTTCTTCTCTCTCTGATTAAATTAAGGAGAAGCGGGGAGGGAAAATCTTAAGCGTTCAACGGGAGTAGTTCGCGGACGGGATTTTATCGGTACCAACATAACGATCACGTATTTCCCCACCACATGCGTTTCGGGAACGACCTTGAGATTCCCGCCAAGGACGATTTTCCCGCTCTTTCAGTGTTGCCAACTCTAAAAAGTATTTTTACCTGTTTTTAAGGGTAAAAACTTTCCAACTACCTATCTTCGTTTTTCTAAACAGATAAATATTTTAAGGTCACAATTTATAACTATTGTACCGTTGGAAAGCCCGCTCAATGTTACTGATCCTTTCAGTCCATTTCTGTATTTATCTCGCGTTTTTGTGGTTTTTACCTTGAGGTTTCCCTTTCAATTAGAGTTGAAAAATTAAAACCGTAAAGCTTTAGCCCTTTAGGGTTGGGAGGTCATGATTTCCCGCCCTTTGAGCCAGTGTTGCCAACTTCCTTATTTTCCGGTCGAGTTTCTCACTACTTGTACCGTTGGAAAGCCCATTCAATGTTATGTACTTGAAATGCTCACACCAATTTTTTATATGTGTATATTTGAGTTCTGTATTGCAATTTCCCTTCATGGACGATTTTCCCGCCTTTTATATCAGTATTGACAACTTAAAGGAATTCCCTCCCCCCAACATGCCCATGAGATTCCCGCCAAGTTTTGCCCACCCAGTGTTGCCATTTTAAAACGTGCTTTTTATTTATTTTTAATTACTGTTAGTACTTACTGTAGCTGTTTGAACTCGACTTTTTATTGACTATCGAAGTCAGTTTTTGAAGACTGGAATGCCTCATGATTGAGGTCTTTGAAACCAATTTGGAGGGAAGCGATGAACATCTCGACAAAATTATTTTTCCACGTTTCTCCTTCCTTCCCCCTCGGTCCAAAACGCTGAAACAAAAAATTTATTTTACTTATTAAATCCTGTCTGGATAGACAAAAGTTTCATTGAAAAATCCGAATCTCTGGTCATGTGGAAATTTTGCATAATTTTCTCTTTACTTCCTTAGTTTTTAACCGATTTTATAATGGCCCAGACCACTCCTTCATTTATGTAAAACAATTTTAGGTCTATCAGAGTAATTTATTAGTCTGTAGCTCTGTTACAACGTGTATTGACTTTTGCATGAAAGAACGCAAATAATTTTTTTTCCATAGAAATCTTTTCATCGGCATAATTCACCCAATTATAAAATATCCTCCATAGTATTGCATAATTAAAAAAGAAGCCTTCCCAGATGACAGTTTAATTAATCCGCAACGAGGAAAATATCCCGAGCTTTCGTTCTAAAACTAGGGGTGCAAAAAGCATAATTTCACTTTTCTCCTTATTTTCCTGCGAATGGCGAATCGAGTGAAAATTTATTATCGTCCACGTATTGTCTCCGCTACACAAGGACATCCATCACTATCCGTCATAATTAAACCCCGCATGAACACCTGCAGAAAACGCAGATACGAAAAAAATGTGTCAGGAGTGAAAATTGGACGGATTTTCCTTATTGTTGACGTTTTCGGGCCGTAAAACTGAAAAATAAAACTAAAAGAGCAAAAGTACCCACCTTCAGGCTTCAGTCCATTTAAATCAATAAAAATCTTGAAAAATTCTATTTCAAGGAGCGACAGTGTTTTCTGTCAATTTCAAAACGTTTATAAATTTTTATGTTATCATTTTTACAAAGCTAAGCACTTTAAAAACCAGTCTTTTACCGTTATCTCCGGTTTCGATATCGTAATTTTCAAAAGATAGGTACAAATCGAATAAACAAAGTTGCAATAATGATTCATAACGAAATAATCCAATTGTTTACGCTTGAATTATAACAATTAGTCTTACTCAATCGTAATTTATGTAAAATACCCGCTAATAATTAATGAGAGTGAGTCTACGATGAAAAAAATTCGTCTGAGTGCCAAGCAAAATCTAGCTAAAGGCAGAAAATATCGGTAACCCCCAGGGTTGTTTAACTTTATCAAAAAATTAACCCCCAGGGTTATTCAACGATTAAGAAAAATCAACCCCCAAGGTGATCCCACGATTTAGAAAACTAGCCCTTAGGAACCAATGTGGACTAGACCGTATTTGTACGAGAAAAACAGGACTTTGACCCTTTTAAAAAGGAGAAATACAATTGAGTTGTACATTAGACACTTTGTCGACAATAACGTCTATGAACCCCCAAAAAACGAACTTTTTGGCTGATTCTTTGACACTCTGACCTTTTAAGTTTTATCGACAAAGAAACTTTACTTTTGACGGTTAAGGAGTGGTCTCAGCAATTTTTCTCATTACGTAGCTGTTATAGCTCTTTAAAAGAGCTTTCTAACGGTGTAAGTAGCGATAAAATCGGTCAAACATTGTGGAAGTTGCAGATGTTTTAATTGGTAAACACTGAATTTGTCAATTCAACAAAAAATAACCCCCAGGGTCATTTAGCGATTTAGAAAAGATACATCCCAGAGTAATCCGACTCTTTTAACTCATGTAGTTCTAGTTTTCCGTACAGGGCTTTGCTTGCGAGAGGAAAAAAATTAACCATCAGTGGAAAATTTCCAGATCGTGTGCTAGAATGGCAGCTCTATTTCTCTTTTAATTGATATCTTCTCTTTCGCCCACTTTTGCGACGGAATTTATTTTCTAAGTACGCATATTAATAATTTATTTGAAAATATTAAACATAAGTAGGTCTATTTTGATGAGTAAATCGATCCCCATAATTATTGATATGCTAATACCCTTAATATGATTATGTAAGAAAAGGAAACGTTAGGTAATCTTATTAGCGGTTACGAGGAGTAATTCGATTAAAACCAATTTAAATTTTGTTTTCCCCCCATTGTAAACGTGAGAATATAAATAAACAGAGCCGGCTGGAAATATAGGCCTACCGGAGCGTATTTAACTTAAGAGCCAAATCTGTTTTATTCCAATTGGCAAACTTTCAATAGTTTTTTTTCCTCCCATTTCGAACTTAATTATAGAACTTATTTGACCAAGATTGGATTTCGATTTGTGCATTTTCATTTTGAGGTCTTTGATCATCGTTGACAAATGATGAGGATCGGAATTGTAGAGGAAAAGGGCGAAAGTAGAATCTGGCTCAATGAAAACTAGGTTATCAAATAAAAATAGGTATGAGTACGTAACATCGAAGCATTTTTTAAAGATTTTTAAAAAAACTAGTTCTCGCCGGATTATAAAATTCTGGTAACATAAAACTCAAATTATTATATGCTATTTTATTACATGTCCTTCAAAAATTACGACTTACTGAAAATATAATCGAAATCCTCCAAGTAGAATTTTGAAAGGTGATCAAAAATGTCCAAAGAAGAATTAAATTATACGATAATTTCGCAAGAGTGAAACTTGGATGATCATCAAGCCGTAATTAGGAAACAATAAAATAAACAAATGATAGAAAGCACTGTGTAAATTCTATAAAAACAATTTGACGGTGACATAATGGTGGAAAATGTTGGATTTTTATGACCCGCAAAACCAGGAGGCGATGCTTGGTCAAACTATACCAGACGCCTGTTTCCAGAAGACTAGCAATTTGTTGCAATAATTGAAGATAATGGCCGCAATTCTTATCCGATGTTTACAAAAATTTAAACAAATACACTTCAACATATTATCTTCGAAATGTAGATTTTTTTAATAAGTTGTTATGTTGGTATGTCTATAATTGGCCAAAATACAATTACCGATAGGGTCTTAGGATGAGATGGTGATGGTGTAAAGGAGGTAATGGGGGAGTTGGAGGAGGGTGGGGGAAAATTGGTGTTTGTGGAGAGGTCTGTAGAGCCACGATTTTGGCTCATTGTATGGGATCATTAGTTTTCCTTCTTCCACAGACCAATAGTTTTTCTGCTGTCAAGTGTCTTATTCCGTTTGTATGATTCCTTTGCTATCTACTTACAAATGGAAGGCTCATACATAATAGAAAACGACCCTCTTCGTGCTTATTTTTGGCGTCAAGGCTCCAGAAATCGACCCTTTAGCCTCGAATTTGGAAAACGCGCCTCATTATGCTTTCCTTCAAGGCTCAATTGTGGAAAAAACAATTAAAAATAGACGTCGAGGGTGAGGTGCAGGGTAAAAATGTTGAGAACAACTTGTCAACCTCGAATAAAGCGGATTTAGAGCTTGTGCGACGAGGTAAGAAAGATAAAGTTGAATACTCGTATTAACCGAATTTGGTTAAATAGGACAAGGAGAGGGAATTCTTTTCATTAACAGCTCGCGAAAAGAAAACGTTCACTCCAGTGTAAATAAAGTCGACTTCCTTATCGAGGTTTAATTTTTTTGGAATTTCTTGCTCACACAGAACTTGGAAAAGGTCACAGGAGCTAGAATACACACACGAACAAAGTGAACCCTTTGGTGTGGTCGAAAAAAAAATTTTTAATCGCAAAATTGACCTCAGATTTGTGTTTCTCACCCTAAAAAACGTCAAAAACCACATTTTGAGGCAAATCAAAAAATAAAAATTTTTGACCCAAAAAAGTGAAGAAGGGTCCCCCCTTTGGGATCGTAAAAAAATGTTATAACTAAAAAGCGACCTCAAACTCATAATCTTAAAAAACAAAAACAAAAAAACCATGAAATGGAGGTCGAAAAGTTATATAGCAAAATTAACCTCAGATTCGTATTCCTCCACCTTAAAAGAGGAAATCAACAATCCAAGTTTACATTCAAAGTTTATGGGTCTAATGACCCTTGAAGAGTAAAATAATGAAACACGCGTCCAAAAACGTTTTCTTATTGTACCCCAGAACAAAAAGTCGATTGTGACCAAGCTCTTATTGTTTTTCCCAGATTACATAATTTGATGATAAAGAAACAAGTCACCGTTGACTCTTAAGTAAACTTTTTCTCTATTTATTTATTTATCGAACCGATAAAATATTGAAGAAACCAAATTAGAATTTGGCGAGACGTATGAAACTGACAGAATCCTAATGAAAATTTTAAACGACATTGACGAAAACTGAAAGCTATGGTATTTTCAACTTGAAGGAAAGATAACTAGGGACAATGCTCTACTTATACAGACTGGCCCCTGGGGTACTGTGTGGCCAAAATCCACCTGAGCCCTCTTGGAAATGGTTGGGGTCACAGAGATTGATAAGACAAAAATGAGTTTTTAGGGAAGACTTTGACCCTTTATGAACAACAAAGACTCTTTTTAAGTAAACTTTGACCCAATATGAAGGATATAGACACCTTATTGGATGAGGAAGACATGGTACTGATGGACTTTAACCCTTTATGAACAAAACATTCACTTTTCAGATGGACTTTCACTCTTTATGAACAAGGAAGACACTTTTTAGATGGACATCCACGCTTTATTAACTAGAAACACACGTCTCAGATGGACTTTGGCCCTTTATGAACTAGAAAGACACTTTTTAGACAGACTTTGACCCTTTATGAACGAGAAAAAAACCCTTTTGGACGGACTTTATCCCTTTATGAATGAAGTGACTTTGATGGACTTTGACCCTTTATGAACAACAAAGACACTTTTTAAGTAGAATTTGACTCTTTATGAACTAAAAAGATACATCTTAGATGGACTCTGACCCTTTATGAACGAGAAAGACACTTTTTGGACGAAGTTTAAATTTTTTGGGCAAAATTGTTTTGCATGAAAATTGTAGTTTTTGATGTTTTTCACAAGTCGACCCCTTTTTAAAAGGCAATAATTCGCTATTTTCTCTTAAAACCTGTTTAAGTGGCTTAACTATTTAAAAAAAAGGGAAAATGTGTCCTCATGTGAACGTTGACCCCAGTTGGCGGGTCAGCACCTTTTCTAAACGGGTCAGCAATCAGCATTTTTTCGAAATGGAAAACAAAAATAAAAAGAATAACTCGAGTAACATCGATCAAATGACAGAACCGGAGCCCAAGGATGATGGGCGATCATTTCGACAACAAAAGAGACTTTTACGTCAAATATCAAATAGAACGGGAGACGAGAAATTCACTTTCGAATAATTCGTTACCTCAACAGTTTCCCACGGCAATTCACATCTCAAGACTCCTGAAGATCAATACATCCCAAGAAAAAAAATTTTCTGCATATAAGTAGGTTCTATGTATTTAAAAAATTAGATAGTTTCGGTTTTTGATAAAATTCCTTCAGAAATGCTAATTTATGAAAATTTAAAACGGAAAATTTCTTTTACCTTTCAATTAGCTGAGACACTGTTAATGATGTTTTTCACACTTTTGACAAAATAGGACCAAAAAATTTTCACTTTTTTTCTTTTATAAATTTGTTTGTCGGACACTCACATGAGGAACGCGGGATGGAGGATTTGGAAATAAACGAGCGGGAATTTCGATTTTTAGGGTTTTTTCTTTTTTTGGGTACACGTCGAGGGTGAAGCTGAAGATGACTGAAGTTGACAGCCGTTTTTGGTGTACGTCGCGGGGTGGGGAGGCCGAAAGACGCCGACGCTGGTGGGAGGTCATCCCCGCTTCTTCAGCTCCATCTTTTTCTTTTGACTTCGCTTTTCGAACCGGTTTTCTCCCGAGTTCCTTTTTCAAACTAAATTTTTATAAAATGACCTTTTCTTTTTGAACACGCAGTTTTTAAATGAGCTTTCTCTTTTCGGATTGAAACCCTGGAAAAATATGGTTTTGACATTCATTTTTAATCGGGTCGAATCGTGAGGTCGGAAAAAAATTGGGCTTTGTTGTTAAAAGAGGGTAAAGTCCACCTAGTAGGAGCCTTATCATAGGAGCAAAGGCCTAAGAAGCGTATTTCTCGTCCATAAAGGGTCAACGTCCATCTAAGGGTGTTTGTCTCGTCCATAAATGGTCAAAGTCCATATGAGAGGGTTTTTTCTCGTCCATAAATGGTCAAAGTCCACCTGAGAGGGTTTGTCTCGTCCATAAAGGATCAAAGTCCATCCAAGAGGGTGTGTCTCGTCCATAAATAGTCAAAGTCCACCTAAGCTGGTTAGCCTCGTCCATAAATGGTTAAAGTCCACCTAAGAGGGTTAGTTTCGGCCATAAATGATCTAAGTCCACATAAGACGAATCTTCCTAGTCCCTAAAGGGTCAAAGTCCACCTAAGAGGGTTAGTCTCGTCCATAAAGGGTCAAAGTCCACCTAAGAGGGTTTGTCTCATCCATAAAGGATCAAATTCCACTTAAGAAGAGTCTTCCTCGTCCATAAAGGGTCAAAGTCCACTTAAGAGTGTTTTTCTCGTTCATAAAGGGTCAAAGTCCTCTTAAAACGAGTCTTCCTCGTCCATAAAGGATAAAAGTCCGTTGTGTCTTTCTCATCCATATATGATCCATGTCCGTCTAATAAAGTGCCTTCCGTGTTCATAAAAGGACAAAGTCCACGTGTCTTCGTTGTCCATAAATTATCAATGTCCACCGACTATAAAGGGTCAAAGTCCTAACTAAAAGAATATTTATTGACAATTGTCAATGAAGACTCAAAGTCCACCCAAGAATCTCTCTATATCCACCCGATAGGTGTATTTCTCATCCATGGAAGATCAAAGTCCATTTAAGACATGACTTTCGTCCATAAACAGTCAAAGTCCACCAAAAAAAAATTCACTTTCATCTTTCCTTTCTTCAATGGTTCCTCAGCTAAAAAAATTATTTCTAGGCGACATTTATAATTTAAAACTATTTTAAAGAAAAGAAAAAACTTTATTATAACCATTTTGAGCTACACTTCCAGTTTTGACTAGCGAAAATCAAAAAAACATAACAAAATAAAAGTTTTTAGGAAAATTATACAAAATAACATTTTTTTTAACACCATTAAAGGTGAGTTCTAACCCTAAAATATACAATAAGGAACCGACAAGTTTATATACAAAAATATAATGGCAATTAAATTTTATATACAATAGAGCATAAAAAAATGCTAAGAGCCAAATCAGCGAATTG
This sequence comes from Orius laevigatus, assembly GCA_018703685.1. Taxonomy (NCBI): domain Eukaryota; kingdom Metazoa; phylum Arthropoda; class Insecta; order Hemiptera; family Anthocoridae; genus Orius; species Orius laevigatus. The sequence continues at coordinate 220,789 of JAGWEN010000133.1, read as the reverse complement.
TCAGAAGTGCATAAAAGATATTTTTTATTTTAAAAAGACAAAAGAAGCGACTCCTTTGGGGGTCTTCCCCTTTCTATTGACTTAATTATTTCATCTGGAATGATAATTGATTAAGAATTTTAAATGGAAAAGCACTTTTAAAAAGCGAACTAAACCGTCGGCTAAAATGTTTGATATGTTTTAAAGAAAGGCACAAAGAAAATAGGAAAAAAGGATTTTTAGAGCCTAATATTATGGCATTTTATAATTTTGAAATTGTTGACTTTTAAGTCGAGTATTTATTTAGGGTAAATAAATAATAAGACTAGTTTTCTATGTACATCGATGAGTTTGTTGGGAAAGTTGAGATGTCACAGCATTTACTTTTGATTGATGGAGAGCGAGCTGAACGTTTTTTCAGTCTTTGAAACGTTTAAAAAATAAAAAATAAATTTTTTAGGTTTTGGCATCTAGGTCGGTTTCGTTGGTGGTCGAGTCGGTCGGCGCATGTCGGACCGATGTAGGAACGTGAGCGATTCGGTTGATACCGAATGGGCGAAGGTGGTAAATGAGGTAGTCCATGACGTACATCATGTTGGGAGGTACGTAGTGAAAAGAAATAGCAGAATCCGAACAGCATTCCAATCCCTGAAAATATCGATGGATGAATTAAGAAAATCAGGATGCAACGGATGCTGGAAACTGGCATACAGTGATTAGAAGAGTTTTGCCGAACATGCCCCTTCAAATGAAGATTTGGTAATCATACATGAGAAGTCGTTTTCTCAGCTCTCTGTGGACCGATTGACATGAAATTTGGCAAAAATCTTCTTTAAAATGATACGAAAAAGCCCTTAAAATTTTAAGTCGATTGGTCAATAGGGAGCTGAGAAAACGTAATGTCCTTTTTGGGTTGAAAGTACACACATGGACGGTATTGTCAAAATTGGACAATTTTTTTCTTTTCAGAAGGCGTTTTCTCAGCTCTCTGTGGATTGATTGACATAAAATTTGGCAAAAATCTTCCTTAAAATGATACGAAAAAGCCCTTAAAATTTTAAGTCGATTGGTTAATAGGGAGCTGAGAAAACGTAATGTCCATTTTGGGTTGAAAGTACACACATGGGCGGTATTGTCAAAATTGGACAATTTTTTTCTTTTCAGAAGGCGTTTTCTCAGCTCTCTGTGGACTGATTGACATGAAATTTGGCAAAAATCTTCTTTAATATGATACGAAAAAGCCCTTAAAATTTCAAGTCGATTGGTCAATAGGGAGCTGAGAAAACGTAATGTCCTTTTTGGGTTGAAAGTACACATGTGGGCGGTATTGCCAAAATTGGACTTTCTTTTTTCAGAAGGCGTTTTCTCAGCTCTCTGTGGACTGATTGACATGAAATTTGGCAAAAATCTTCTTTAATAATATACGAAAAAGCCCTTGAAATTTCAAGTAGATTGGTCGATAGGGAGCTGAGAAAACTGGACTGATTGACATGATATTTGGCAAAAATCTTCTTTAATATGATACGAAAAAGCCCTTAAAATTTCAAGTCGATTGGTCAATAGGGAGCTGAGAAAACGCAATGTCCTTTTTGGGTTGAAAGTACACACATGGGCGGTATTGTCAAAATTGGACAATTTTTTTCTTTTCAGAAGGCGTTTTCTCAGCTCTCTGTGGACTGATTGACATGAAATTTGGCAAAAATCTTTTCTAATATGATACGAAAAAGCCCTTAAAATTTCAAGTCGATTCGTCAATAGGGAGCTGAGAAAACGCAATGTCCTTTTTGGGTTGAAAGTACACACATGGGCGGTATTGTCAAAATTGGACAATTTTTTTCTTTTCAGAAGGAGTTTTCTCAGCTCTCTGTGGACTGACTGACATGAAATTTGGCAAAAATCTTCTTCAATATGATACGAAAAAGCCCTTAAAATTTCAAGTCGATTGGTCAATAGGGAGCTGAGAAAACGCAATGTCCTTTTTGGGTTGAAAGTACACACATGGGCGGTATTGTCAAAATTGGACAATTTTTTTTCTTTTCAGAAGGCGTTTTCTCAGCTCTCTGTGGACTGATTGACATGAAATTTGGCAAAAATATTCTTAAATATGATACGAAAAAGCCCTTAAAATTTCAAGTCGATGGACACAAAGGGAGAAAAAACGTGTATACTTAATAAAAACCAGAGCTATGACCTTTGCAGGGTAAAACTTACTATCCACGACCTCCATGGCCAAGGATTTGTCATTTCACTAATTTGCAATTCAATTTAGCACTAAATAAGACAAAGGGGATACATTATTTAAAAGAAACTTTGAGCTTTCTGTGGTTGGAAAAAACGAACCTCTTTTGATGGGTAGTAAATCCACTGCCAGTACCAAAAACTCGGGTCGGTATGCCCAGGAATCAAATGATGCTCGGGAACAAAAGGGAAAAACCTTCCACGGCCTAAAGAATCCCGAGAATCCATCGCAACTACATTCACATTTTGTAAACATCGACCCATTTCGACGTCTTCAGCGCCACCAGCGTCCGATCGACATTTTTCCTTATTCGGAACACCGTCAAGGACAAACCTTTTCAGAGCTTCTTTACTCAAAACATAACCTAAAATTTGGTTTCAAAATTATTTTCAAATCAGTTTTCAGGACTTACCAGCTCCTCCGCTCATGTAACCTTGCTTGACATAAGGTTTGAACCGACATCCAAAATAGATTGGCTCCGATGAATTAAATTCAGCCAACATGTACCTCAAATTTTCAACGATTACAAAAGTATCGTCGTCAGCTTTCATAAACCAGTCGGCTTTATCAAAATAATTATAATAAACGTGTTTAAAAGCTTCTTTGGTCTTCGCCCAAAGATTATTCCGACCTTCTTGAACAGGCAATGCAACCGTCGGCAACTGAGTATCTAAAAAAAATTTATTTTAAGGAACATGGGGAATCCTAAGAACACAAAAAACAGTAAAAACTTACCATTCGTTGAACTCATAAATAATAAAATGTTGCATCTTTTCCCCCACGTTGCTTTCACATGTTTTGCCTTTTTCTGATGATTTTTGGGCGAAGTCATAACCCAACAAAGGACTTTAACTTTTTCCGCAAGCTCCTGAGCGACGACATCCTCACCTCTGTGGGAATCTTCAGAAATCGAATGTTCTCCCACATTTCCTTCGATTTCTTCCACTTCTTCTATATGATTGTGCTGATGTGCATCACGATAATGGACTTGCCTAAAACCATTTATTGAAATAAACTTTTAAAATAGCAAAAAAATTACCTTTCGGGGAACAATATTAAATCTCGAACGTTATAATAAGATGTGGTGACGAGCAAAATATAAGCGAAGGTAAATCCGAATAATATTCCGATGCATAAAGTAAAAACGGAAGTTTTGGCAGTCACCGGGCGAAAGCTAACTAAAATTTTTAACATTTTCACAAAATTATTTTTCTGATAAACTTCATTGACTCACAATACATAACAATAAATAAAACAGCAGGAAACCGAGGGGCAGGAAGGTGATAATTTTTTTAACATTTGTGTCAAAGTTTATTGATTCAGGTGTTACGTTTTATGCCGTTGTATATATAAGAGGGAGTTTATTAGTGGAGAGGAAAGAGCCATTGAATTTTTGGCTGAAATAGAGAAGAAAATGAATTTTTTCCTTTGTAAGTGTGAAATACCCGAAGATAAGGGGAAGCCTGAGATAAAATGTTATCTATGCTCTCGTTAGTTTGAAATGGGCAATGCTTATCGGCTTGAAATTTTTGTGGCTTAATTACAGTGTTTTTTCATTTTTATCGTGTATAAGTCATATATGGACATGGGAGATAACAAAATAAAATTTATGAGACAAAGAAATTAATGTTCTCTGAGAATTTAAAAGTGGTGGATATGAGAAAACATGAGAGTGGGGTCTGCAGAGATGCAAGTACTTGAACTCCCAAGCCCGGTCCCAACTCCTAGGAAAGGGCTTGGAAAGTGGGGAAAGTGGTCCATAGCAGGTTATACTGAGCATATGGTGAATATACTTCTTTCATATCCTATGAACGCCCCTCTTCATATGAATTTCCTGCCATTTTCACAGAAAAGCAATTCTGCCAAACGAAATCCTCTTATAACGCTCGTTTGGCAGAGCTTAGAATGGTTAAAATACAAAATTAAATTCTTACCGGCCATTTTGTTAATCCTAACCCACCACCACATCACTATCTTCTTTCACCAGCTGTAAATTTGAAGGAAGGCTTGTTAGCAGTGCATTCGAAAAATGTGAACTCTGAGAAAGAAAAAGAGATTTGAAATGGTAGTTTGTTCATTGCCTTAAGACCGCATTGAACCTAAGGGACGAGTCAGAAAGAATTCATTTTATTAGAAAATTAAAACGAAAAGTAGTAATTTTATTACAATGGATGATTATATGCTGACTCATGTCCTAAACGTTCGCCTAAGGAATTTTGTGCAATTTCGTTACAAATTAATCAAATTATTTGATAAAAAATGCGAAGGGAAAAAAAATGGGATCTCGCGTTTCTGGCACTTTTGTAAACAACACTTGTATAAACAAAACAAAATTTGAATGAGTGGGCCAGCTAGAAATTGGCATGATATTTGCCTAACTCCTAAATTGGGGGATGAAGTAATGAATAGTTATTTAGTGAGCTAAGAAGATATGTACCAATGTTCCATGGAACTATTATGAGGACCCTTAGCTGAATCCATGGAACTATCAGGGGTTTCATGGATTCATAGAGATGATGACCCTTAGCGCAATGGAGATGGAATGAGGACCATGGCCTCTTGGAACTGGGATTCAATAGTTCCACAGAGACAGTAAGAGTATGAGGACCATAGCTTCATTTAACAAGCCCAAGAATTGTAGGTTCATGAAGCCAGTGAGAGAATTGTAGCTCCATGGAGTCATTATGAGGACTGTAGCTCTCCATGGAGCATAGTATGAAGACTGCAGCTCCCCATGGAGCCTAGTACAAGGACTGTAGCTCCATGGGGCCTAGTATGAGGACTGTAGTTCTCCATGGAGTCAGTATGAGGACTGTAGCTCCATGGAGCCATTATGAGGGTGATTGCACTTCATGGAGCCACTACGAGGAGCATAACTCTATAGAGTTAGTACAAGAACTGTAGCAAGCATGACAACCGCAGCTCCATGGAACATTATGCCGTGCATCCTGCATGGTGTACAAGGAACATAACTTCATAGAGCTAGTATGAGGACCTTTCACCATAGCTCCATCTAAGCTAGTAAGGGTAACAACAGATAAAAGTAACAGAGCTCCATGGAGCTTTTAAGAGTGCCAAAGCATAGAGGTAGTTCAAGTTCTACACAAGATACAGTTAAGAAAATTTTTCTTGAATATTTCGATGACCTTGCCTTATGTCCAAGTAGCTCCATAAAAACATAGCTAGTAGCTCAACAACCTAGTTAGAGCAATAGTAGCATAGCCCTAATGTCCAACCTTGTGCCAATCATAAATCCAATAAGCTCAATTTGGTCATCAGAGCCTCAGTTTATGAGGACAACCACTATCAGTCAATCAGCTAATAAATCATCGGTCAGATAAAAGTCTTATCATAAGACAATTAAATAAATAATAATCCTTCACCTATTGTTTAACATTATACCTGCTCGTCCTTAGATTCAATTTTAAAATAAGAAAAACATGCATTGATAGAAATAAAGTGAAGCAAGAAGGTGCATTTTGATGGATTAGTTCTGTGAAACTAGTTAAACTGAGGCGAAATTTACCATAAAATTGATTAGTTAAGTTTATCTCCTTCGATTTGCCTAAAAGCAGAAAATTCGTCAAACATATTACAATAAAAAAGAATTCGAGTTATTTTTTTATACTTTGAATTTTTTTGTTTTTCTTTTTGTTGTGTTTTCCGGCGGAAGGCGAAAAGCTTTTGGACATTTCTTGTCAGTTCATTCTTCGAAAAAGGAGGCGAAGTGGGTTCCAAGTTCTCGGTCGAGAAATTCAAAAAATAAAGAAACGAAAAGACGTCATTAAAATGGAATAAAACGTAGAAAAGGAGTTGTTTTTTTAAAAAAAGGAAATTATTTATCACAGCACCAAAACCGCACAGATAAACGATTTGCAACCTTTGAGGAGACGTTTTCGGGGCCGCAGGGTTGCCAGGATGTTGAACCCAGTAAAACGAAAAATTTCCCCTTGGACCCTGGTCTTGATTTGCTAATGTTTGCAAGTGTCCAACGTTTCCAGCATAGACAAAACACGTATGGTATGGTTTGTCTATGGTTGAGTCAATGATAAATAAAATCTGGAAACCATGTACCTACCCAAGACCTTTCTATGACTAAACGGCACCGAGTAATATACATATATCCTAACCACCCCACCATCTCCATGGAGATATGTATGGTCACCTCACCATCTCTATGGAGCTTTGGTCACCTCCCTATCTCCATGGAGCTAAGTTCACCTATGCTCCGATGACGTCATAAAAGTCTTAATGGTTTGTCAAACGTGGTCACTCGTCACAGTGCCACCAACCCCAAATGGATGCCAAAACAGCATTTGCACAGCCTCCATAATCGTGAAAACGTTTTCCCGCCAAAATAACTGTTCCACCAAACCAATAAGAAAACTTCTAAGGAAATTCACTCAAAAAACGACAGTGACACACTCCAAATGAATAGGGCAGTTCCCTTGCTACTCAGCACATTGCTATTAGCAACCAGTAAACATCTGAGTTTTTGATTTTTGTGGTAGATTTTGTTTGCAAAATGTTGTGGGGCTATAGTCCAGCTTTGGATCTTGTTGGTGAGATTGAAGAAAAAGGATCAGCCAATGAATTGAACGTCCTTATCGTCGGTGCTTCCGATGGCCGCCACGTTCTTAAAACGATGGCCAAAGCCTATACTCATGGCGACCTCAAAATAAACTTCTACATCCTCGACATGCTCACCGAATTCATCGCACGGCAATTCCTTCTATTCACAATCGCTTTGGAACCCGAAACCATCCTCGGACTTTCCGAAAAATCTCGATTATGGATGGAAGTCTACGCCAACTCATTACTGCGAGCGACTTCAGCAGAATATGTACTTCACAAATCATACCAACTTTTACAAATGGTCACAAATAATGAATTTCTCAAAAAAAGAATGCCTTCCATCAACCTAGACAGGATAAAATACAAAGAGAAAGATCAGCTTGAAAATATATTCAAATTTTGGATCCAAAATGACTTTAATATCGTCAAAAATTGGGATGGAAGACTTCGTAAATCGCTATCGACTCGCTATGATGCCAAAATGGGTGTCTTCGACTGGGACTATTTCATGAAACTAAAAGACAAAACTGAAATCATAAATTCGATCGAATACAAGCAATGGAGGAACACAGGAGTTGCTTTTACATGGCTGGAGACCGAATATTGTATAACGAATCCGACATTTGCGCTAGGAATATTCGCTCAAGGAGATCAAATGTTCAGCCATGGTTACTGCGGCGATATGGAATTCGGCCCTTATTTCACATTCGGCACACAATGCGAAGATGAAGAAATGCTGAAGAAACGCAACGGGACATACAGAAAACGTGCTACGGATATCACAGAGAGAAACTTGTCCAGAATCTTTCATGAAATTGAAGCCAAATCAAGCATCGATTTTGCAGACGGTGACCGTGACATGGGCGGCTTGATTACAGCAGTTCCCAATCTAGACATTGACAGTGATACCAAACTCAAAATCAGCGTAAACAAGACCAAAGAAGACTACACACCAATCGAGACCAAACATCAAATCATATTTTTACCATTGAATGCTTTAGATGTCTATCCAGATAAAGAAGAATTCAAAAAATTCTTCGATTTGATGTTTTTCGGTCAAGGAGTTGTCAATAAAATAAACCAAAATGTCATCTCTATGCTAAAACCTGAGGCTCCATTGATTCTTGAAACTCGAGCCAATTGTTTCACCCTTTCTAAAGAAACTTTGAATGAATTTGAACAAAATGTCAAAGAAATTATGAAAAATTTGAAACTAGAAACAAAAGACGATTGTGACTTTGATGACAAAAGCATTGTGAAGTTAAAATTAAAATTATAAATATTTGGACAAATAAAAAAAATCAACTGTTGTTCTTTATGTCCCTACACGTCAAAACACGAAAGTTGGTTGAAAATTTTCCCTCTGCTGCAGTCTGTTGGAACTTTTTGAAACTTTATTTCTATAGGTTAGAATATTGAGGTTAGCCATCTTCAAACTTTGACTTATAGGGCGAAAATCTGGAGTAAATAAAAAAAAACTTCAGCGATCAGTGTTACTTTATTTTCCTTCAGGTACAACACATAAATATCAAGAAAAAAAAAATCAATAGAGAATAAAACTTTTAGTGCCGCTATATACAAAATATTAATCAACAATCATAATTTTTTTAAAAAATTATTTCGTTTTGGTATTCCATAAAATAATTAAAAAAAATTATATACAATGTGCTATAACTTAAATATACAATGTTTTTGAACATAACAGAATTAGCACCTGGAGAAAAGAAAAGAGAAAAGATAAATAAGCGTTTAAAAATAATTAATGGTAGTGATAAAATAAAGACTTGGTTATATTCATAAAATGACAAATAAGTTATTGACTGCGTTTTATTGAAAAAATAGGCATTTGAAAAGCTTTAAAGCTTCATTTCCCAAATGACGATGTGAGCAAGATTTGTAATGTTTTTGTAACAGCACTGTTGGTAGTTGATGTAGCCTTGACCGCCGGTGATGGTGATGAGCGTGTGCTCTTTTTTAGTTTCATTTTTGACCATTTCCGGCTTGCTCACGGTTGTCCATTCTGCTTCGGTTTCTTCATAGTCTTTGACGTACATTAATTGACCGTAGAGTCCATAAACGTCGGAGGCGAGGGCTTTGGATGCTGGACGTTTGTGGACGGTTGGAGGGTCATGGAGAGGTAAGAGGAGTGAAAGAGGACCTGAATGTCCATGGTAGGAGACATTAACACGGCCGGAGATTATCGGCACACCTTCAAGCCGAGGCAAAGGAACTGTAAGTGCCAGTCCTGAATCAGTGCCGACCCAAAGAAGACCTTTCACCGCCATCAAACCAGTCACAGTCACAGGACCCTGACACCGAGTTATCCTCACAACATTACTCGCCACATTGATATCTTGCAAATGTTTAAAAGTTTCCGTATGGTACAAACAAATTGTGCTCGAATTCGCCAAAGCTAGCCACAATCCAACACCAGAATGCGCCATCAAGTTTATATGTCCACCCAAATGTTCGTGTTGGACAGTAAACGTTTTCTAAAAAAATTGGTAAAATTGTGAAATTTATTAATTTTTTTTTCTTACTTGAAGCTCGCCAGTCATGGCACTGATGACGTTTATGGTTCTACCAGTGGCTGCATAAATTGATAAATTAATTGGTAAAATGCAGGCCACTGGTTCGCTTCCGAGGCATATCTCTTCTGGTTCTGTTACAGCAGAATGACGTCGGAACATCAAAATTCGCCCTGTCGCCAAGGAGACAAAGACATTATCACAGTGTACTTTGATCGATATCACATCTCCATCGATTTGCAGGCTATTGGTCAATTCTGGCCTTTCGATTTCACAAACCGAGTACATTAAAAGTCTAAAAAAAAGTATAAGAATGGAAAAAGTGATATTTTGAGGACGAACCTGTTGTTAGCTGTTCCTAACCAGACGGTGTCCATACTCCGGACGTATTCCATGGCTGTGACTTTGGTTCCAGAAATTTGAAGTTGGGTTAAGGCTTTCAAAGAAGTTTGCCACGTTTGAGCGATCGATATATGGCTATCGTTTCCATCATAGGTGCAGACCCATAGGTAACCTGTTTTCCCGCATGTCGTACTATAATAACAGCCGCACATCACCTGAAAATCCTTCATTTAAACATTTTCATCTATAATTGACATATTGATATACTTCTGAATTTGGATCCGATGTGTACACTGGATGGGCGGCGACGAAAAGCGGCATTTTGGTCGAAGGTCGTAATTCTTGCTCGGGTACTTCCCAAGATGGCGAATTGTTCGTGTCTAAGGCAAGTCGAGCTAGTCTCAATTCTAAAAAAACAAAAAAAAACAAAAGAAAATTGAAAAATATAAAAAGAACGAACCAACCTGTAATCCATTCTTTTCTGGCTTCTTGGCTGTTCATTTGAAACGTATATGGCTCATCTTTGCCCCTAATTGCTATTTCAAGACAACAAGAATCAAGCCAAGCCATCTGCTCATCTTTGCGCTGGATCTCTCGTTGTATGTTGTCCAAAAGGTTTCGTGTAACATCACCGTTAATCTCCTAAAAAAAGTGTTTCTATAAATTTAATTCTGAAAACAATATTGGCATGCTTGATGGGTCCAGTGGATAGAGGAGTTTTACCCAAAATCTAATGAATTAGCTCAGGATTTGTAAGGTAGAGGGCTGTTAGGAGGCAACAAATCTTGGGCCAATAGGAACCCTCGAACTCCAGAGCCAATAGGAGGCCATGAACTCCAGAGCTTATAGGAAGCTGAGGCCTCTTGGACCAAAGGGAAGCCACGAACTTTAGGGCCAATAGGAGGCCAAGTTTGTCTTACCTCAAGTCCCCATGTGAACATTGAACTCAAGAAACTTCTTAAAGCCCCTTCAATCCAGAACAACTTCATTTTTCAAAGGGTAAAACTCTATTCACTGGACAATAAATGAAAATATGAAAAAGGGACGGTTAAAACAAACAAAAAAGTGCACGACTAGTCAGATAAAAAATAAAAACAGCTAAAACCCAATTCACAAAAATAATGCCAAGACACCCACTCACCCCTAAGGGATCGCTAAATGGATTTCCGTGTAGGTTAGTTTGGCATCTATTAGGAGGGCTAGGCTGTAACAAAGTCGAAGACTAAGGACAGATATTTTTGGAAAGGTTAGTTTCAAACAAGAGTGAAATCTTTAACAAAAAATACCTGGTAATGTCCTTTGAGGTTATGAGTCAAATCGTGAATACGACTGACGACTTGATAATCGTTCATGAGCTGGCTCATCTCCATACAAAGGCTGTCTGAAGTCCCTGATGAATTCGTAGATGCTAGACTTCCATTCGGGGTCAAAAGTCTACTCAAAGTCGGCGAACCGGTACTTTCAATAACCTAAAAATACTCAATGAAGGTTATATTAACCTAAATCAAAACTAACCTGTACATCATTGACTGAACAACTCCATTTATATGTTAGGCGAAGTTGAGAGTTGACATTTTCTTCTTTATTACTAAGAGCAACACAAACTAATTGATCGTTTAGCAAAAGGAGTCTTCTAGCTTTAAATCTTCCTATTACTCCGCATGAATTTATTTCCTAAAAAATAATTAATTAATTAATAAGATAAAATATTTTCGTTACCAGTTGTGAGACATCGTCGTGTCTGATGAGATATTTGTTTTGAGATGATGCTGGCATTTTGGCTGAGACGCATCGCATCATTTGTTTGAAGGCTTGCGCCTGTTCGGCTTCTCGTTTTCTCTCGTTGAGAAGTTCAGCGAGCGATTCAAGTTTTGTCAAAGCAAGTTGAAGAACCATCCTTTCAGGGTGTCCGTGTCCCATGTTTTGAAGTAAGTCCTGATAATTTGGTTAAAAAATAGAGTTTTATAATAAGCTTACTTGTAAGAAGAGAATGAATTGCGGAAATCTCTGGACAGGTTTGACCATTAAGCCGAAGAGATTGAGCCGATCGTGCGAGTTGTTTTGACGAACTTTGAAAAATTCTGCCAACGCAGGTTTCTTTTTGGTTTCAGTCCTAACCGTGTCCATAGCCACAGAAAAGTTATTTATAAAGTCACTATAGATGTCTAGGACGACAGCTTTAGAAAAGGATGCGACAAAAACGTCACCTATCCTATGCTCTCGGTCCCAGTTGGCGACCGCCTCGGCCAAGGCGATACTAAAAAGTGTATGGCACTGGAGTATTTCTGGAAGGCGGTGGAATATTTTTTGGATCTTTTCCGAGCTCAAAAGGGCAGGACTTGACTCTTCTAATGGTTTTTTGTATTCCTAAAAAACAATGTAAGATTGCTTTATGGTGGAGGAAAACTTACATGGACTAGTTTTCGTAAAGTAGCAAGGTAGCTGTTTTCAGATTGCACTATTGCTTCGACTATATGCCTCATTTTAACCTGTTGAGGGCTCAGGTTGTGTGGCGGAGGTGGAAGACATGGAGACATCACTCGCCTATGTGTCATATTGCACTCATCTTCTTCAGGTAAAAGGGGCATTTTGCCACGTGGTTCGACTTCGATCGCCTGAAGAGATTTCTTCTTCGAGAACAATTTGGAAAGTCGACCCGTCGGCGTGCTGCTTCCTCCTCCAGGCTCCGGTGAGTTTTTACGCCAAACCGATCTCTTCGATCCGAGTCGGTTTTTACCGTCCAAACCCCTAAAACCGAAACCGTATCTGTTCAATTATAGAAATCGTTGTCGCTGAATTTTTTTTTTCCTCACTTGCTCTCATCGCCCGAAGACAAATCGACGTCCGAGCAAGAACTCCTTCTCGACTGCTCGTGCGAGTTTTCCTCCCAAGATCCTGAATTGCATCTCGGTTCATCTGAAAGAGAAACATAAAAACATGAACTTTCTTCCATTACTACACTATCAATGAAGCGGACACAAGTTTTGATAAGATTATAAGGTCCCTACCTAATGTTCCGCCCAAGCAAACCCATAGTTCTTGACAAACGGTACCAAGATTCGGATCTCTGCTCTCTGTGAACCGATGGACTTGAAATTTGGTACAGATCTTCTCTAATACCATATTAGGAAGCCCTGAAAATTTTAAGTCGATGGTTCCACAGGGGGCCGAAATCGAGATAACTTCCCAAAAATCTCCCACTTGGTATATAGATGCTTGGTTCGTAAAGAACTGAGGGTTTTGCTATCCTATGTCCCGAATGTTTGGACCGCTTTTGAAAGGACTCCCCCATGGGTAATCACCCTCCTGTTTTCCCAAAGGGTTATAGAAATTGGGCCTGAGCATCTTTTTGAATGGGAAACTCACATTTTAAAAGCACAACGCTTTGTTGAAATGTTGTCATGATGAAGCCGCAAAAGAGACTAATGTAAATTAAGTCATGGTTCGCCGAGTTCGAGGCCCCCGGCCACAACGGTGACCATCACCCCGTATAAAATTCATTGTTAGGTCCCAATACAATTTATTTTAATTTACTTTTTACTAAGCCCGAAACAAAACTACCGCTTGAAAAGTTTTTTTCGAATGGAAACTTCATTATCCATACAGCAATTCTCGCATTCGTACAATTAGCAACTAACGCAAAAAAATTTTATTGTCCTTAATTAAAGACGGGAACAAATAAGGCACAATGCCGTTTGAATTTTTTCTCTGCGATGAAAAATAGATTTTTAATGATTTTTTGAAATAATGGAAATTTGACGCTTTGATACCACGCCGATAACAGGAAGATCTTGAAACGTCATAGCACCAAGCTATTGAGACCGCATGATTATTTAGTTAAACGTCACCGGGGAAACCTCCTCGTCGGTTACCTACCTCGCGTATTCAGTTTATTTTCAATTTAATTTATTTACTTTATCTAAAATAATGGAATTTAAAAAAAGGAAAGAACATAGAAAGTAAATAAGAAAGGTAAATTGGAAGAATCGGCTTTAATAAAACCCATGCGAAGAGATTTAGACATTTTAAATAGTAATAAAAATAAATTGATATTAATAATTGGAAATAAATTTAAAACAATTAAAACACGGTAGGAACTCAGTAGGACGCGTGTGTAAATATTATACGAAATGTTGATAACCTACCGCTAAGGTAGCCATGAGGGGAACCATAGACACAAAAAAAAGCGGTGTAAGGCTCCGAGGGGGGAAGATTCCAACTATGGCCGATGGTAGCGGTGATTGGTATGATCTCGTGACGTCACACCACCAAAATGCGATTTTTTGAAACCTCCCAGAAATTACGAAATAATTAATTCAATTAAAAATTAATTATTGAATATTTGAAGTTTTTAACATTTAAAATGCTTATTTTTAGACCTACTTTATCGGAAAAATAGGTTTGTTTAAGAACTTTTTGACCCACTTTAGTTGCTAATTCTTGATTCCTGTAAGTTGATACTTGGAAAGTTATAAGCCCATATAATGCGATATTATCACAGCGTTAACTTTAAACAAATGAATGGTTTATGTAAACGCTAATAAACATAATCCTATTTTCTCGGAACCCTTTGCCGTATCCCGTACTCAAGTTACAAGGATTAACGATCTCATGGCATAAGCACAATCTGAGGATTGACTTACGGTTCAAAGGAAAGCAAGAGATCTGAGAACTACTAATTAAACTATCCCCTTCGAAACCCAAAACGTCAATTTAGCTCGAAAACACCCACAAATACGTTTCGAGTAAATTACCGAATTAGGAGTCAAATACCTAGGACAAATTAAGGCGAGCAGGAGAAAATTCGAGCGTGAGTAAGAAGGTGTAAAATTTGGTGAACAAGGGACATGGGGTCGATTTTCATGAAAAACTTGAGAAAAAGTCAAAATTTTGGCGAAAACATGTCCAAGATATCAATATCAAATGGCTCTAGTGGGTAGGTACTAGCATTAGAAAATCGGCTGTAACGCCTAAACTATTAATCGCACGAAGTCCCAAGAAGTCTCATGACTATGATACTAGAAGGCCTGATTTCTAGCTATTGAAGGAAAACGCATCACATGAGCGTGTATTTCAGCACTTCCACTAAAACAATGACTAATATCCTGCTTTAAATTAATTGACAAACAAATGGGTTCGTTTGCCTTGTGTAGTTTCGTGCGTAAGTGACAAATGGTTTGAACATATCAGTGATGTGTAATCGGTTGAGCAATAAAATTGATTATATTCTCGAGTCGGTGATTTCTGACGTAGTGCAAGATGTTGGGGGTTTTATTTATTTTTTTTCCGGGTCAAACACATGTGCTGGAATTCAGCAAACAAACCGAGGAGGAAAACTGGCCATACTCCAAACCAAACACCACCCTCGCACAAAAGCAATTAAACAGAAACGTTTAACGCTTTTATTTTTAATCCAGGTTTTTAAATGTAACAAGGACGGTGAAATGTCAATGCAAAAAAAAATTCTTTTGTTATGAAAGGAGCGTGGGTGGAGAAACATATCTATGATTAAATTTGAGTGAGTAAGCGTTTTACCTGATTTGGGCATATCCTTAGAAGGTGGAGAACTGTTGAGTGTCAAAGTTGGTGCATTTTCTTGTGGGAAAAGGACGCTTAGAAGGGGAACGTTTTAAGTTTGATCTTGGCCTGGGGAAGTCTCGTTTGATTCTGCTTTTCTTCTGCCCCTCCTCGACGTCCTAGGCCAACCGGGCAGCTTGAGGTACACTCCGCTCTCAAAGAGAGAAAGAGATAGAGAGGATGAGAGGAGGGACTTTAATTAAGAATGGCCTTGTTCCCCACCGGCATCACTCACATTCCAGATGATGCCAATGCCCACAATTTTTTTTTTGTTTACATCGGGACTTTTAAAAATATGTCTGGACTGTATAAGATTCCAAAGGCAATCAATGTTTAAAATCAAATGATACTTTGGAAGACGAAATGGAATGTTAGTAAAGTTGACCCGCCAAACAGATGGGTTGTGAGGGTCGTTCATATTCAAGGGAGGGTAGACGAGTCAAAATTAAGGATCAAACAGGGACTTTTTGAACGACGAAAAAGTGCCATTTCAATTGGATTCTGGGGGTTTGAGAAGGAGAAACGTGATGAGAAGTTTTAAAAAGTTCAATTTTCAGCTGAGTATAGCTCCCAAACCATTAGAGGTACAAAAATGTATTTTAGTAAAAAGTTGTGGGAAATTCAATTACCTTTAATTTTGTATTTAGCTATTTTTTGCGCAGGGTACTTCATTCTCGATATATGGGTAAAAAAATCACAATTCCACAAGAAAAAAAGTACAGAAAAGTATATTTTGAGGTTTTTAGAAGGTATTGGGGATTATTGGCTCGAATTTCGAAGGTTTGAAAGGAAAAAAGGCTTTACTGACGCGAATTTTGAGGTTTTCAGTCAGAAAACAGGATTTATAATGAAGATTTCGAGGTTAAGAAGAAAAACAGCCTTCAATGACGAAGATTCTGGGATTTTTAGTAAGACAACTTGCTTTTTAACTTAGTTTTTTGAGCTTTCAGTCAGACAAATTACTTTTTAGACCTCAACTTTAGTCAGAAAATTGGCTTTTGAACGAAGATTTCGTTTTTAGTAGCCAAAAAAGGACTTTAAACAAAGATTTTTAGGTTTTGACTGACTATTAAACCATAGGGTTGACTCAACCTAGTTCGACCCACCGTCCGATTCTAAGGGTTCCTTCCACTTCCAGAATATTTCGACAAGGCATCTGTTCTCACTCGCCCTAGGTACTTAAGGCAGACCTTAAAAGCATCCTTTAGGTCTATTTTGTCAATAAAGATTTAGATCCTAATCGGTCTTCCTTCATAGAGCCTACAATGACTACAACTTGCCAAATCCTTCTTGTGAAGTAACCATTTAAAATAAAGCATGCGTCATGATGAAATGCATTTTATTTAATTTACTGCAGTCTCGGCTCGAAGGAAAACCAGCTTATGTATACAAAATAGAAATTTCGATTGATCAATTTATTTTCGCCCGTACAAACAACGATCTCGGTGGCTCTTAATCATAGAAACGCCAGGGGGCTCAATCTAAAGCGGGCCGATAAAATTCGCAGCCCCCAAGGGCATTTTCAAATTAAAAACTTGGGATTTCCTCAGAAAAATCAAACGGGCGATAAATTATGTGACACGTTCGCCAAAAAGGAGCCTCGCGACGATAAACAAGGGAGGAACTTTCGGAGACGAGGGAGGTGCACCAGCTGGCCGTCGAACGGGTACAGTTGGGACCCGAATAAACCTGCTCGGGCTGAATGACCTCTTATTAAAAAAATTTCGACGAAAAAACAAGCTTGATCAGGGTGCCCATAAAACTTTAATATTAAAAAACACAAAACATGCCAACAACCAGTTAATTAATTAACGATAACACTTTTCATTTGTCAAAACTGATCATATCGTACACTTGATTTTGATAGTTTGGGGGCATTATGAGCTTTCCAAATGAAAAATACGCCCATTTTCGTGATAAAGTCAATTTTTTTTTTCATTCGAAATTTTAAAATTTTTCAACTGGTTTAATTAAAATTTAAAATCCAGTTAGCACTGATTGTAAAAAAGAATTTTTATTTCGTAAAATGAACAAACCGTGAAATGACATTGATGAATACTTTACGTCAAATTAAACTTTTTGATTTGGACCTTTTGTTTTTTAAATAAAACAAGATGTAATTGCATTTGACCAGGATGCGTAAAATGACCAAAAACTAATCAAAGGTGCGGAGGCGGTGGCTAATTTAAAACGGTGGACTGGGGGGAAAAAAGCGTCCGGAATCAAGTTAAACAGGCATTTAAATACAACTCGTTATGCTTTTAAAACTTTTATGCGTTTTTCCCACAATAAATTTTTTAAGAGATTGTTCCTTCTCTTTTTTCCCCTAAACGTTCCCACCGTTGTCATTTAAGAAAGAAAAAAAAAGGTTGAATTTGAGTTAAAAGACAATAAAAATTAAAAAAAAAATTGTACACGAAGGATCGACGAGCTTCTATAGCGCGGACCAAAGATAGCGCCACTGGTACAGAGTATAAGACAA
This sequence comes from Orius laevigatus, assembly GCA_018703685.1. Classification (NCBI taxonomy): domain Eukaryota; kingdom Metazoa; phylum Arthropoda; class Insecta; order Hemiptera; family Anthocoridae; genus Orius; species Orius laevigatus. The sequence continues at coordinate 203,067 of JAGWEN010000133.1, read as the reverse complement.
GGAAAAGACAACCAACGGCAACCAAATCTTCTTTACCATTAGAGAAGATAAAAAAAGGAGGGGAGAAAAATCCAGTCTTAAGATCAAAATTGGAGTAAGAGTTAAAGTATTAGAAAATAAAGATTTTTTTCTTCTTCCACCTCAAAAAACTATAAAATATGTTAAAATATTGAAATCGAGATAAATAAGATCTCACTTAGCAAAACTATGAAATCGGTAGAAGATTTTTCTAGTCCAGAAATCCCCAAAATTGGAGTGAAAATGGCTAATTTTCATCTCGAAAAACAATAAATTGGGTGAAAACGACCGCATGTAAACATTCAAATAAGGAAAACAAGCTAAACTGCTATCCTTTGCAAAACGATTAAACCTGGGAGGAAATTTGTAACCATCCCTAACCATTTTTTCCCCATTTTCGAAAAATTCGAATCGAAAACTATTGGGAAATTATAGGGAACCCGAAATTCAGTTTTGAAACTCAAAGGCCACTTTACGTAAAAAAACGCCAAGTTTTCCTGCTAAACAATAAAATTTAAAAAAATTCATTTAATTATTATGGATGCTTCTCATTCAATCCACGTTTCTTCAGACTTCCGAAAAAAAGAAACGAAATAATTTTTTTCCACCTCGAATCCCTATAAATCTGGATGATCCGCAGGATTTGTTGACAGAGATTAAACATGAGCCGTAACCCCAAAAGAAGAGGCTTTTCATACATTAATATTTAAAGAAGCAATCCTAGCGGACTGTAAAAAAAGAAAGAAAAAAATGGATTTGTGGTCTTTTAAAAATTTAAATGCCAAAACGCGGCCCCCTTCAAAAGGTGTCTGAATAAAAAAGAAGAGAGGGGCTTATAAGAATGTATCTATTCAAATTGATTTGTGATTGATTTTAGATTATAGGGAGGTGTTCGGATCTGTAGTGTCTGAGTGTGTGTGCGTCGGTGCGTGGGGCCCCCCCAGGGGTATAAAGGTAAACTGGCCAGTAATGATATGGTAGGCAACCTGACCTTTAGAATTCTTCGAGCGCTCCTCTAAATATTGTTCGCCGATCGATGAAATAATCTTTTTTTCTAATTCTACAAACACCCTATGCAGGTTTTAGGCCATCATTTTTAAGTCCTTATTTTTCTGGATCTACATACCCTCCTAGGAACTCGAATCATAAGTGACCTCACTGGCAAACCTGAAATTTTCTCAGCTTCCTTAGTGAGTATCGACTTGAAATTTTAAGGGCTTTTTCTTATCATATTAAGGAAGATTTATGCCAAATTGAGAAAACCCAATACCACCCAAAGAGCTAAAAATTGAACCGAAAACTGTTTTCCCACGTTAATTTTTTCGTCTCACTTTCTTCTTTAAAAACTTACGTAATTAAAGTCATTAGGATGCATGGATCAAGTCACGAGATGTCATCTTTTTTATGGTCAAATATTTTCAAAGTTCTTTCGACTATTTTTCCCTTCATTAATGAAGTTTTAATCGAGTAATCTTGGATAACGAGGATTCGAAATTTTTTTACGATACGCCCTAAAGTTTATGAAGGCGAAGGAAGATTCCCCCTAACCGGTTAACCGCTGCCAATTTCCGTAACTCATTTCCTTTTCGATTAATGGAAAATCGTCGTCGCAGTTTTTTTCCCTCAGCCACTTTTGGTTGAAAGCTAAGCGAGAATGTTTAAAGGAAGTGATAACAGGAAGACCGTTTAGTCACTCCCTCGACTTAAAAAACTTCCACCCTCCAACGAGTCAAATAATTGACCAATTTCATCGTCCGCAAAGGAACTATAAAATGATATTTACGGTCCACACGAAAATGTTTATTCACTCAGATAGAAAAACCCAAAAAAAGCCTCTAAAAACCGTCTAGAACGTTCAAAAACTCCAATTCACTCTAATTCCCATGTCCAACAGTCTTATGGCCTAGGTAGGGCCCATAACCAACATTTTTAGGGCTTTAGTAGGGCCCACGACCAACAGTTTTAGGGCCAAAGTAGGGCCCATGTCCAACAATCTTAGGGCGTAAGTAGGGCCCACGACCAACATTCTTAGGGCCAAAGTAGGGCCCATGACCAACAGCTTTAGGGCCAAAGTAGGGCCCACGACCAACAGTTTTAGTGCCAAAGTAGGGCCCACGACCACCAGTTTTAGGGACAAAGTAGGGCCCACGACCAACAGTTTTAGGGCCGAAGTGGGGCCCACGACCAACAGTTTTAGGGCGAAGTAGGGCCCACGACCAACAGTCTTAGGGCCAAAGTAGGGCCCATGTCCAACATTCTTAGGGACTAAGTAGGGCCAATGACCAACAGTCTTTGGTCATAAGCAGGGGCCGTAACTAACAGTCTTATGGCCTACATAGGGCCCTCCACTAGTTACTCTACTCCAACTTCTACTATGAGGGCGTTTTTTCATGCCAAACTGACTAAAAAATCATTCTCAAATATTAAAAAATCAACCCCCCACCATGCATATCGACCTAATAACTAAAAAACCAATTTTTGTACTCCCTCAAAATAAAAAGCTTTACAAAAAACAAAATACATCTTGTAAAAAAAAATCAACAGGCAGCCAAACTATCGCATTTCTACTTTATATCCCATGCACTAAAGAAAATAAGGGGAAATAATAAAAAAACAAGATGTCTTTGATTTTTGCAACACAATTTATTTCGATTTTTTTATAATAAAAAAAGAAAATACAAAAATTGGCAGTCGAAAACGACCATAGATTTTTTTTTCTCTAAAATTAATAATAATCAACATATAAAACAATTTTTTAAAGTCTAATTTTTTTCTTTTAAAAATATGAACACTTATAGTAAGGATCCCACATAAATTGCAACTTTTCAAAGGGGGTACTACGAAATCTATTTTCACCCCAGTTTATAACAAAATGTACAAAAATTTAAAAACTACTAAAACGTGGTTAACTTTAGTGTTCCCTAACCATTTAAATACAATTTTGGATCTCTTTTGCCAAAAAATTCTAATTTCCCAATTTTCAAAGCGCCTAAAAACGTTTCCTAAAAATTTTTGAAAAATATTCTAATCTGAAGGCCCTAGGTTGGGAACTTACTCTCTATTGCCTTAAATAAAATTACAAAAAAATAATACATTCGTCCAGAAATCTAGAGTTCTAATAGGAGATTTCGAATTTACACTTTGTCCCGCTAATATTGCCTTCCGTTGTGAAAATTAATTGACCCTTGAACCTAAAAGTCTCAAAAGTTGAGCAAAACAAAAAATTTAGGACCTAAAAGCCCTTTTTTTGGGGTTCAAGTTTTTGGGCGAGGCAGAAATGAAGGAATTATGGCTTATTTAGAACAGATTTGCCCATGAAAATTGGGGCGGGACATTTGAAGAATTTTGGAATTCACAAAAAAAGACTAGAATTTTGAAATCGTGGATCACAAGACGCCCAGGGGGGAGAAAATTGAATTTTCCTAAACGTCGGTTATTTGATTTCAATTAATGAATATTTTGACCATGTCCCCTTGGCCGGAATAGACGACAGTACCTGGACTAGCTTTAACTAAAGTCGAAGTGCTTCCTAATCCCGGAAGTTTTTTCCAGAAGCTGTGCGGTGACTTCTTTTTGACGGAGGAGTTTGGACGTCCGAGGCTGTTGGTACCGGTCGAGCTGCTCGAGAATCCCGAATCGACCGAACAGGCGGCAGGCGACATGAGCGCTTCAGTCGTCAGCTCCGACTGCGGTGGCGTCGGCATCAGCATCGCTTCCATTGAAAGGTTCAGCTCGTCAAGCACCTGAAGGCAGAAAATTCACAATTAGGGCTGGTTTATGGTCTATAAGGAAGCAAGGGTCTGTATTTGAATAAAAAGAGACTCCCAGCACAAAAAAAAAAGACATTACGATTTCTCAGCTTCCTATAGACTAATCGACTTGAAATTGTAAGGGCTTGTTCGTATCATATTAAAGAAAACGTTTGCCAAATATCAGGTCAATCGGTTCACAGAGAGCTGAGAAAATGAAATTTCAAAGAGTGTCCCCTTCGACAAAGAATAACTACATCAACAGCTTAAGCCAAAAAGGGCATGACGTTTTCTCAGCTCCCTATTGACCAATCGGCTTGAAATTTTAAGGGCTTTTTCGTATCATATTAAAGAAGATTTGTGCCAAATTTCAAGACTATCGGTCCACAGAAAGATGAATAAACGACGAGTGTTCATTTTGACACAATCCCCATAAAGTGGACGCCTAATGGGCTTGACATTTTTACACCATTTGCACATCAAAAGCACAAGATTCTATTGGTCCCCAGGGAGCTCCTATATGAGTTGAAGGTCCTATAAACTGTCTTCTATTTTACGTACCCAAAAAAAGCGATTGTCGATGAAAAAATTGAAAAGCAGAAAATAAATATGTATTTTTCAACTAATATTTAAATAATGAGAATAATTAAAAGATAACAATGCGGGTTCATCAGTGATTATTTGAAAACTAAACAGAACTGTGAGAAAATTGAAGATGTAAATACTGAATAATCCTTAAAAGAGAATGTTAATTTTAAGATTATTCTATTTATCAGGATATTTTTTTGATTCAGAAAACGAAAGGGTTCAAATTGAGCTATTTATTATTTATTTAATTAAATAGATGGTTTAATTAAATTAAATTTAGTTGATGTAGATGGTGGTGAAGAAGGGGGTCTAATTAGGAAGATCGATATTTCCAATTAACCGAAGATTATCTTTGCGAAATGACAAATAATCCTTAAAAATAGTGAAGGGGTATCATCGGGGGAAAATGTAGTCGTCACGAGGTGGATATGAAGCCGATATTTACGAGGGTTCCTGTGGGGTGGTGTAGAGTATTTGATCAGATTTCACCTATCGGGGAAACAGGAGTTGCGTTGAAGCCATATCAGAAGGGAAACTGAGCAAGGGGGGTGGTGGAAGATTGGAAGAGTATCGCACCCGCACAAGGCTGTCGGAACAACTGAACCAATCTGCTTCGTTATTACTTCCTTTTAGAACGAGGGAAAAAAAGGAATTTGAAACTATTGAATAACTAAAGTTCCTTGATCGAGATGCAGGTGTTACTTCCAGGAAAATGAAATCACCAAGACGGCAGTTGGAAGTACATGTCTGGAGAGAACGATACCAGCATTGTTATGTACTCTGGAGAAAATTTAGTTTTCAAAAAATCTGGTGTTGGGGGAGGAAAACCATAACCTAAACTTTCTCAAATATTTGGTGCAGTACAGCCTTTTCCAATAGCAGCAAATAAAATTCCCCTCCCTACATCCCCCAACCACCCATCACTTCACCTCACATTCTTATCCCCTCCAACCATCCTCCACCTCCCCTCTCTCGCTCATCACTCCCTAGACCCTCCCCCACCATCCCAACAATCCCTCCAATTACCTGTAAATGTTTGGAGTGGACATATCTGACTTCTTCTTCGAGCCTCATCTGTCCGATTTCTTCGTATAAATTTTCTTGAGTCCCATATCTCGTTATGTAGGAATGTCTGGTGGGGTTTTTGTTGGCCCTGGCGACGGGTACTTTCTTCCCTTCATAGTAAGCGTATGAATATTCGTCAGGCGGGAAAGGCGGCGGTGGCGGAAACCTGAGATACGCCTGCCGTCGGACACCGGACGGTCCTGCAATCACGCACCCCTCACCGTCCATCTAAAAACAGAAAAAAATATGTTAATTCGAACCCCATTTGAACTTCTGCCTAAATAGATAAGATAAAAACAGTGAGAACTCATTAAAAGTCAAGAAAAAACCTTTTTCTATCGCTTACGCAACAGAAAAACCTCGAGATTTTTTCCTGTCAAGCCTCTGAAAAAACAAGATTCCACAAGTTCATAAATTATAATAAAATTTTGTGATCAATAAATTATTTTTTAAAAAAAGGAGCATTTTGTCCATATAATTATTTAGCATAATGAATATAAAACGGCGTTTCAACCTGTAATTTGACAGGTATAAATGGAACCTGGAAACCCGGACCCCTTCGACCTTTCCAATATGTGTTGCCGGGGTCCACTTAAAGATTTACACGCTCGTGAAGGAAGAAAGTGTAGGGAAAAGAAACACTTATGGGACTTTTTCGCTCCGGCCGCTTATACTAATGACAGGGCGATTCTAAAAGCGCAACCAGTTTCCGAACATCAATTTCGAATAAAATCTTATAAAAACTCGTTTTTAAACGGACCCATCGAAACAGGGTTATTGTTTGAGGTGCACCGATGTTGTGTATTAGCCAATCAAATTTTCTCGACATAGATAATGGGATAATAATAGACGTTGACAATACAATACCATAACTGCACTAATTACCACGTAATCACTAATCACACTCGGAAGTTTGTACAATAACAAACAGTATTGGTATGAACCAAATAGTTGAGCTAACAGTGTATTATTATTATTTAATTAACTAAATCAATAATAATATTTGATTGAAATAAAATAGTCAAATGGTTCACCCATCCAAATAGAGTGATAGTGCAGCACGGTTGGTCTTCAGAGAATGAAGTTTGTTGGTTCTTTATCGGCTCCTCTACTCTCTTCTTACTACAGCCCTCGTGATGTTAGGATGTCGCTGACCATTTTAGCTTTGGTTAGAACATAGATAAATGAATCTACTCCAGGGTTTACGAGAAATAAGGAGATGGTCTGCTGCATAGAGGTTCTCAGTCTTGCCCACATGCTGCAGTAAAAGTTGTCCAATTTGTGCACTAGAGTTCGTACCTCCAGAACAGTCAATCCCATAACTACAGTAGACAGTCCCCCAGAGTGGCAAATGAAGCTCAGGGTCAGCTCTCAACTGATTATAGTTTTTTAAAGTATTCTGCCTTTTCAGAGGAATGAATCCAATGGATTTCCTGATTAGAGGTTGGAAACTGATCAAGGAGCTTCTTTGTTCTGTTCTTGCCCACCAATGGTGTATTTGAGCTGCCCTCCAATTATGACTGCTGTAGTTCCAAAGATCTGAATACAGTTCGTTATAGATATCAAAATACAAGAGTATCGAAGAAAAGGTAGCAAAAAATTCATTTCTCAACGAAACCGACGATAAGCGTTATGAATTTCCTATTCTCTCACTTCCTATACGATACAAAAAGGATCATTAGGAGCATACCCGAGGCCTTCGGGTTGCTTTTCAAAAAATAACAAGACGGAGTGAACAAAAAAGCCCTTTCGACCTCGGGAATTATTTTTTGTTCAAATATTCAGATAGAAACCTCTGAAATTCATTGAACGACCGAGCATTGAAACCCCGAGTTGAAACCGATATGTGAAGCCTTATGTTTATCTAACTGATAGCCTTTAGCCTTTCTTTGGTCTTCAATAGGCCCTATTATACGAAACCCTCGTCTTTTTTTAGATTTTTTATTTGTACCATTCGTGCATTTTGTGTGAAGCAAATTACGTAATTGAGAACGAGGGATGTTTTTTTGTTCTCTTTCCGGTTTTATTTCCTTTTGTTTTTTTAAGGCAATGTTTTCTGTTTAATTAACCACGGAAGGGTTGAGGGAGTTAATTTAAAGGAAAATTCGTTAGGTATAAAAATACAAAGGAGAAATGTAAAAACAATGAGCCTATTACAAAATTATGTTCAATTCAAAACCTCTGGACTCAGTCGTACTAATAGTTCTGCAGCCACCAGCTTCCAATATAATTTATTTTGAATTCCTCTTAACTTTCCTAGTGAATAAACATCTTACTATCTCAAAATACTCCAGACAAACTATAATTCAATACGAGCTGGAAGGAGGCCAAGTGACTATTTTTTCTCAGGTCAAAAGTGCCCTGTGTATTTTTGCATGATGATAAAATAAAGAATACATAATAAGGGACTATTATTCATAGTTTGGCGTGTCAGGATGAATTAAAATTCCCATTAATATGAGGCGCACCTGTGTTAACATTGTTCCCAAACTAAATCAATAACGGTCTCACTGACAAGTCATTAATAACCTCGAAAAAAATCAGTTTACGCTAAAAATAATTTTTTGACTTTGGAAGCGTAGTGGGATTGTGTTTGAGTTATAAATTAAATTGATGTTGCCGGAGCCAATTTGGCCAAGTGATGGATGTTGAGGGTCGAAGACCGCCCGCGAGACCAGTCATTAGCTCGAGGCGGCTTCTACTTTACACCAGGTTCATTACCGACCCCTCGCCTTCCAAACGGTCCACCTCACGGTTTTAGGCAACGGTGAAACACCGTTAACTGATAAAGGTTTGACCTTGACCTAGGACGTGTTTGAGACAAAAGGACGTTGAAGAAACGAAAAAACGTCTTTTTCACTGAGAGCCTTTTTATTAAAGAGTGCGGTTTTGAGTGGTTAGCGGTTTTCGTCCCACGATGTGTGTGGCCCCTCATTTTCAAACGTGAAAAGGCCGCCTTTTAAAACGAGCCGTCGATATCTCCATTTTCGACTTCCGAAGATTTAAAAATCGTCCTTTTTTTTTCTCTATCTATAAGCGTGATTCTCGATTTGGCCATAAATCCTTATGCCCTCGTGACGAGAACGGGTCGTAAAGGCAACGTTTTCGAATTCCTCCGTGTGTCCCTTTGCTCGGTGGACCGCGAATATGAAGTCTCTTCAATCAGGATCACGAATACACTTGGGAGTATCGATTCCCCGAGGCATCGACAAAAATATTCGTTATTGTTTAATTGAAGACCTTGTTGTGTACGTGCCAGTTAGCTTCTCTGGCTCACATCTACATTTTCTACTCTGCATACTAAAATAGGGCTACAATTTATTTTGATATTAACCTTCGTGACGTACCGTTTCTCGTAAAGTCACTTTGTTCCACCGGGGTTTTCCCTTCACATTCGTGAGTTAAGAAATTGCGGGTGGTCATGTGCAAATGCTGTTGGGAAACCCCCTTGAGGGAGAAGGACGGAGGGATTCATCAGCGGAATTAACTTGGGGGTTTTTAACGAAGTAATAAACTAGTTTTACATCCCCCTCATCCCTGACCCGGAGTCATTTTACTTCGGCCGACTCTTTAAAGTAATTTGAAAGTTTTACGGCCGGAGCACGAACGTAAAAACAATAAATTTTTAAAGAATGTCGCGAATGTTTATTAGCCAGAGCCAAATTAGACGTTAAAAGGCCGATCGAACTTCAAGTTTTTTACCTAAAATTTATAACCCTTCGACCACTCTAATTGCCGAAGAAACTGGATTACAACAACGTGAGGATGTTGCAGGGCTGCCTGAATCTGGAAATTTATAGGCAGAATGCAGGCGGTTGCTTGCAGCTTGGCTAAAACGTGAGGACACTGCTGGATTGATTTTGGAGATCTATAGACAGAATGTGGTTATTTTGCTTGATGCTGCTATGACGTGAAGATATTGCAAGGTCGCCTGACCCTGGAGATCTATAGCCAGAATGTAGGTGGCTTGCTTACTGCTTGGCTATACCGCGAGGATGATGCAGGGTTGCCTGATTCTGGAGATCCATAGCCAGAATGTACTGCTTGGGATATAACACGAGGATGTTGCAGGGTTGCCTGATTCTGGAGATCTATAGGCAGAATGTAGGTGGTTTGATTACTGCTTGGCTATACCGAGAGGATGATGCAAGGTTGCCTGAATATAGGCAGAATGAACTTCTGGTTATAGTGAGGATGTTGCAGGGTTGCCTGATTCTGGGAGATCTATATCATAAAGATGATTCTCAAATTGCTATGTTATAAAGATTGTGAGGATTCAGGCTTGCTTCTCTTGTCTTGTCCGGTGGACTATGACTTCTTTTAAATTGAATTATGAGAAAGGCTGTCCCTGGTATCACACGTGTGTCATCTGCATCTTATTAGTTCGAAACGACAAGTATGATTACCTACCGGATACTAAGTCACGTGATAATGATCTTGGAAGGTAGAAAGAAGGGAGAGAAAAAATGATTTGGAGAAACGGGTGTGACGGAACGTTGGGACCACCAAGGTGCTAGGGATCCGTTGATAACAAGGTGCCATTGTTACCTCGTTCCGGATCGGACACGGCTCTTGTTAGGATGCGTTCTCGATCCCCCTTCTTCCCATTGTCCAGCCTCCGGCTAAAAAGAGGCTTCCCCTTTTGTTTACAGAACCAATTAGAAATGAAAATAGAAGGTGGTTGATTGAATTAAATGCCCTACTGTATGTTAAAGGGGTGACATTTTGATTTGATACGAAACTTAATTAAAAAGGAAAGCGTTTGAGGGAGGACAGGGGGTCCCTTTTTCAACCGAAAACGTCCGGCTACTTGACTTTTCATTCAATTAAAGAGCCCAGAATTGTATCAACTTGACAACATCACTTAAATATAGACTAATTGAGGTTTTCCACAATGTGGTTTTAAATTTCACCAACTTATTATTAATTATATAAAATTGCCTCCTATAAATTCCTGTCTTGCCATATAATTATCATCATAGATTCATATCTTGGTTATTTTAATTAAAATAAATATGTTGTAAAAACGTCTTCTTAACGAAAAATGCACATATTCCTACTCTTTTTGACGATAAAGACACAAATCTAGGTGAACTTTGAATCCTTTTCGACTTAAAAGACATACATTTGATGGACTTGGACCTAATTTAGATGTGAAAGACACACATTAGGTGGACTTTGACCCCTTTTTGATGTGAAAGACACACATTAGGTGGACATTGACCCCCTTTTGGCGAGAAATGAGATACTAGTAAGACTTTGGGCCATTTTTTTATATGAGAAAGAAACTAGGTGGACTTCGACCCATTTTTGACGAGAAAGCTGAAAGACACGTGGACTCTGATACATTTTTGACGTGAAAGACACACATTAGGTGGACTTTAACCCCTTTTGGACGAGAAAGCAGAAAGACACACTTTGGACTTTAAACTTTTTGATTTTAAAGACTCATGTTCAGTGGAGTTATCAAGTTTTTGAGCACTGATTTACCAAACACTTCATATTATAAAAGGTCAAAGTCCACCCTCAAAGTTTCTTTCACGTCAAAAAGGGGATAAAGTCCATCTGAAATCCCTCCAGGATCCCTCCAGGCCTAGGAATACTAAAAAATCGCTTTCTGAGAAATTATGTATTTTAAAAATAATACCAGAAAATCGTTGAAAAATACGGTTTAATTTATTCAAGGGTTGTTTTTGATAGGATGCTGTTCTTGCGATTAACATAAGACAACATTTCAAGGATGAAGGATCTTAAATAAGGGCCTCCCTCGCTTTTTTTCACTTATTCTTCTCTATTATTATTCCCTTTCGCTCCTTTTCTTCTCTCCGCTGAAATAATAAAGGAAAGACAAAAGGAGTGAACACGTTAGCCGGAAACCTTGAAGGTTACGTTGAGGTTTTCCATCTGTAGATACGCCATGTAGGGTTAACCAGCCTATTATCTGCCAGACTTTTGACCAGCCATCTGGATGATAGTTTGGCAGATAATCCGGTCCACATTCTGTATATATGAGAATTTCTGCCCAGTTGTTTTCAGGGTGGAAAGGGTTACAAAGAAAACGAAGGGAATCCAAGACTTGAAATCCGGAGTAGAATTTAAAATTTAAATGACACATTTACATTCGGCCGTCAATGGCCCATTATACGCCTTTTGCATTGTCCTCTCCCCTGAAAGCCACGGTTTCATTTTAAAAATGGAAACTTTGTCAAAAAAAAAGAATTCCTCTTTGTGGCTTTTTAATTAGATAATCGTGAAGTTTATCGATGGGCTTGCCATCCGCGGCGGCGTTTTCGTGTGCCCCTTTCAGTAAACATTTGCGTGCGACAAAGATTTGCCTCGAGTTAATTAAATTTCAGGGGGAAGTTAATGGAGCCTGAACAAATATTTGTTCCCCTGTTGGGCTCATCCCGAAAAGCGCGACAATGGGAAAGCGAACCTCCAAAATGGGTGCTTCCTAGCCCCAAGTCTTTTTACTAAATGAGCTATCAAAGACCTTTCTTATCATCTTTTTATCACGTTTCCGGTAGATCGACCTATCAGTCAAGCTAAGATTAGTTCAATTTAAATCAGTTAAACGAGGACCCTAAAGGGTCAAAACTAAGGAACATTGTTTTCCAGTTTGTTTTCAAAGAATTTTTTTTATATTTTTGTTTAATCAACAATCCCCTTCGGGTACTGTGGAAACAACTCGAACAAGGAAAAAAAAATTGTAAAAATGTCTTTCTTCATTTAATTGAAAACAACATGATTGGCCCCATAGGATGTTCCTCGAGAGTTCCGGAAAAAAATAACAAGGAAAAAGCGAAAGAAGGGGGAATATATTATTTTCACGAGGCCCCGATGGGGGAAAAAGGTGTTTTCTCGAATGGGGTCAACACTATTTTGTACCAAATATATTTTTTCATCACTTTTTTTTATAGAAAGAAAAAATATCATTTGGATGATAAGATAGAATGTTGAATATTTTTTGAATTCGAAAAAATGTCTTGAATGTCCGAAAACGGCTTCTTTTGAAGTCGAAAGGCATAAATCAGAGGGCTGAAAGTAAAGCGTAGCCAACTAGAAACACGTGAAAAATAACATGAAGGGCCGAGACTGGGCCTCCGTAGACTAATCGATTGGTTTCTGCCGGTAAAAGAACTTAAAAATTGTTTTCTTTGAGATCAAAATGTGGAATTCATACTTGAGAGACAAAAAATCAATTTTATTCACTCAAGGCTTATCGTTTCATGATCCTAAGCTGTTATTTTGTGGAGAAAAATTAACCCTCAATGTGATCCAACGCCATGAAGCCTCATCGTTTAACCAACTCGAGTGTTGTGCTCGCGAGAGTAAAAAAAATTAACCCCCACGGTGATCCAACGTAATATCGACGAGATTGCACCGTTTAATCAACCTAAGCAGTGCTCGTGAGAAGAAAAATCAACCCCCAGGGTAATCCAACGCCAATTCATGAAGTTATACGGTTTTGTCAACTTAGCTGGGCTCGCGAGAAGAAAATATTAACCCTCAGGGTGTTACAACGCCCTATTCATGGAATTCAATCGTTTATCAACTTAAGCTCGCGAGAAGAAAAAGATTAACCCTCAGGGTGTTTCAACGCCTTATCTAAGAAATTCTATCGTTTTATCAACCTAAGTTGTGCTCGTTAGAGGAAAAATTAACCCTCAGGGTGATCCAACATGGAATTCAATCGTTTTTATTAATTTGAGCTTGGCTCGCGAGAAGAAAAAAATTAACCATCAAGATATTGGAGAGCATCATTCACTGGGACACTCAATACCAACACTACAGCAAAAATTAAATTTTTAAGAGCGAAATTTAACTTTTTGGGCTATAACAAATCAAATCACTGTAATTCAACACTTTTGGACATTGAAAGGAGGAGGGTGATTTTAAAGACTTCGCGTTTAGTTGGAAAGTACTTATTACATTGAGGGGGAAAACATGAAGAACAATCAAAGAAGAATGTGAACCGGAATGTGGACAAAAAAAGAGGGAAGTCTTCAAGGTTAGGTCATCAGACGAAACAATTAAATGATCGATTGTTAACTCGGAGTCCTTTTGATCGCATCCTCCTTCTTCGCACGCTCTACCGACCTTTTGCATCCTTAATTAATTGGGTCCGCCTTGTTTGTCGCATTCCTTCCATTCCGAATTCCTTTTCGAGACACGAGTACGACTTTTTATCATATTCCTCTTTTGAATTCGCGCGATTTAATTTAAAGAACGTTCGTGATTAAGGAGAGAGGTTAACCAGACGTTTTTTGACGGGCCACTTACCGAGCTGTCTTCTTCCAAGATGGAATCTGATTGACGGATGTTATTCCAACTCGGTTCGGCCCTCTTTTGAATAACGGACGTCAATTTTCTATAGTGTCAATTAAAATATGGATAATGTAGATTTCTTGGTTTTCGGCTCTAGAAAACCTTTTGCTTTCGTTTTTAACAAATGAAGCGCTAAAAAAGGGGGATGTTCCCATGTTTTGAGTCTAAAGCTATGTAAATTTGGGAGATTTCCATATAATTTATTGCCTGTAGGGCAAGGAGAGCTTGTTTAATCCTTTATAAACACAGGGGCCTATTACAAAACTAGAATAATCCATGTTATTTTAGACATTAGGAAGAAGTATTTCCTTCCAAATTTCCTTACATAAATCAAACGTGGAGGCTTAATTATTCATAGAGGACCTTTTCAAATGTAGACTCAGAAAATCATGAATATTAGACGTTAATTGTGAATTATGAATGCAAATTGAATTTTGGTTTAGTGTTGTTTTGGAAGAAATTCCAGAATTACCTGCTATGACGGTAGAGATAATTAGAAGATTTGAGACGCGTGGATTAAATTAAAGGGTACCTAAAAAGAGTATTCCTCGTCAAAAAGAGGTTTAAGTCAACCTAAAAAGTGTCGTCCTCGACAAAAAGAGGTTTAAGTCAACCTAAGAAGTGTCTTCTTCGTCAAAAAGAGGTTTAAGTCAACCTAAAAAGTGTCTTCCTCGACAAAAAGAGGTTTAACTTCACCTAAAAAGTGTCTTCCTCGTCAAAAAGAGGTTTAACTTCACCTAAAAAGTGTCTTCCTCGTCAAAAATTACATAAAAAAGTGTTTTTCGTAAAAAAAAATTCAAAGTCCACTTAAAAAGTTAATAATGAATGCGAATTGTAACGGAATTTCGGTTTTTAGGGATTTTTCTGTCCATTTTCGGAAGGAATTCCGGGCTTCCCATGAAAGTAGGTTTTTTACGATGTTTAGGAGAAAATATTTGACGCTTTTATAATATTTTTTCTTTCCTAAATACGCCGCCAGGAATGATAAACACCGCCTAGGGCTTATAAAAAATTTTTAGGTAATAAAAAAGGATCGAAACATGGCGTTTACGGGTAGGCTTCGTTATTTAAAATTTCACGGATGGCAGTTCGAGCCTCTGAAATTTATCGCCGACGTTTATTCGGACGTTGATAGTTTGAAGTCGTATTTTTTGTCCTTCATATTCTAATTTAAAGGGTCCAATAAAAAAGGGTTTTGATGTCAATTGGTTTCGACATCGAAGGCAATAATCGTTTATGAGATGAGGCTGCTTCTATATCGAAATCCATTAGGAAAGGTCAACAATGTTAACCTCCCCCCATCCGAAAGGGGCCTAATAAGGAAACGACTCCCCGAGCCTCTTCCCCCTAAACAAACACACCCAGAGCGCTCTAACTAGAATTTAATTAATTACCAGATTGTCTCCGGATGCGGCTCAAACCAGTTTTTCTCATTGAAATTCGGCATCCGATACACGTGCCGGCTCGGAAATTTCCGTCAACTTTCAAGAAATTTGGGTTCAAGTTACAAGAAAACGTCTTTTTCTCGACAAAAAGGGGATCAAACATATCAAAAACATCTTTTTCCAATAAAAAGGGGTTCAGGCACATCTAAAACGTCTATTTCTGGGCAAAAAGGGGTTCAAGCCAACGAAAATCGGCTATTACTCGTCAAAAAGGGGTTCAAGCCTACCTAAAATGTGTTTCTCGACCAAAAGGGGTTTTAGCCCCCTAAAATGTGTCTTCCTCGACAAAAAGGGGTTCTAGCCACGTCTTTTTCTCATCAAAAATTGTATAGAGTCCACCTTCAAAATGTTGCAGTAATAAAAGAATCGAAATCCGGATGAGCCCCCATCCATTCGGCCGACTTAATGGTGGACGTCATCAAAATGTAAAGCGGACCACATCAATTTTTCCCTTCTGGTTAATCATTTCATTGAAATTCTTGAATAGGAATAAAAAAGACGTGGATCAAGCAGCTGTTTAACATTGAATAGGCATTTAAATCAAAAGGTTTAAGAGGGAAAGCGTACATCGGGTTTGCGTAGGTCGCTTTTCTGCCCGGGTCGCTTGTTAATTGTCCTGTTGCACAATGGCGATTTGGACAAACGGCTCGCGTTTTTCTCTCGCTCCCTCTCCCCCAACGCATCCGAGGCAACCCTCGCAAAGTGATAAAGCAGATTAGAACACCTTAAGACAATTACTTCCCACGACCTTCGAACCGTTCCCCGGTAATGTCTTGGTGAATTACGAAACGATTTCTTTACTCAAACGCCTACCTGAAGGGACAAAAGATCCTTAAGGAATTCATTTGATTGCTTCAGGAAGAATGACACTAGAATTTTAAGCCGAAATTTTTGGTCCAGTTCATGGGAAACATAACTTTTAACTTTCTCAAAAAGAAAGGGGTCCTATAGATGGATGTGGAGGTCACCTATGGATGGATGCGAATGCCACATAGGGATGGATGTGGAGGCCACCTATGGATGGATGTAGAGGCCACCTATGGATGGATGTGGAGGCCACCAATGGATGGATGTGGAGGCCAGCTAAGGATGGATGTGGAGGCCACCTATACATGGATGTGGAGGACACCTATGGATGGATGTAGAGGCCACCTATGGATGGATGTGGAGGCCACCAATGGATGGATGTGGAGGCCAGCTATGGATGGATGTGGAGGCCACCTATGCATGGATGTGGAGGACACCTATGCATGGATGTGGAGGACACCTATGCATGGATGTGGAGGACACCTATGCATGGATGTGGAGGCCACCTATGGATGGATGTGGAGGCCACATATGGATGAATGTAGAGGCCACCTATGGATGGATGTAGAGGCCACCTATGGATGGATGTGGAGGCCACCATGGATGGATGTGGAGGCCAGCTAAGGATGGATGTGGAGGCCACCTATACATGGATGTGGAGGACACCTATGGATGGATGTAGAGGCCACCTATGGATGGATGTGGAGGCCACCAATGGATGGATGTGGAGGCCAGCTAAGGATGGATGTGAGGCCACCTATACATGGATGTGGAGGACACCTATGGATGGATGTAGAGGCCACCTATGGATGGATGTGGAGGCCACCAATGGATGGATGTGGAGGCCAGCTATGGATGGATGTGGAGGCCACCTATGCATGGATGTGGAGGACACCTATGCATGGATGTGGAGGACACCTATGCATGGATGTGGAGGACACCTATGCATGGATGTGGAGGCCACCTATGGATGGATGTGGAGGCCACATATGGATGAATGTAGAGGCCACCTATGGATGGATGTAGAGGCCACCTATACATGGATGTGGAGGCCACCTATGGATGGATGTAGAGGCTACCTATGGATGGATGTGGAGGCCACCTAGTGATGGATGTGGAGGCCACTGTGGTAGGATGTGGGGGCCAATTTTTGAGAAAGTTCCCTTTTTGGGGGTTCCATAACAACCAGACGAGACCTTTTTTTTTCTTTTGCGGTTAGCGTCAAAAGAGTCCTTTTAGCCGCGACATTATGTAAAATACGAAGGTAAAACTTTTATACCACAAGATTAGAAAGTGTCGCTCCCTAAACTATTTAAAAGTTATCGTATCTCCGTGGTAAACCTTTTTTTCCTTTCTTCGGCCACCTGAGTTCACTTTAAAACTGATTAAAAGTTAAAGAGTCAACCCACACATTCAAAAGTTGCAGCGAAACCCGTTCCTGGCAAAAAAGAGATGGACGCGAATCGAACACGATATCGGAATATTTTCAACACACCTGGTTTACACACGGGGCTTTCGGGTCCGGTATAAATCGACCTGTGGTCAGGTTGAGTAATGGTTTGAAGGCTTCCCTAAGGATTTCTAGAGGCCCAGTCGTAAATGGAAAACGGTAGAGTTGCTTTGCATGTCCCCCAACTGGTCTCTTGGGGTCACAATGTTCACAACCTACTTCCAAAAAACGACTCATTAAGATTGCACAACGGTTTATTATTTAGAAGAGTCTAAAAAACGCCCTTTTCTATATTAATTGAGTTCGAAGAAATGATTTCTTCGATCGATAAGAAATTTGATCAACAATCAATAGGTAATTTGATTCCGGGAGCTTTCTTCGGTCGATTTTATTCACTTCCTTGAGAAGATTAAATTATAAAAAGAGAGAAGGAAAAATAGAAAACCGTTTCCATAATCCAGTTCTTCATAAATCCCTCTACCTACCCTCCCAAGTCCTCTATATTCTATTTAATCCACTAAATATTAATGCCTTCGTCTTGTTTCTCTCCCTTGACGTTTCCCGCTGAGAATACGGGCTAAATCATTCCGCGAGGAACAAAAAGAGAAGAAAAAGACATTAAACGAGATATATCTGTTATGAAGGGTGAGGACTCCGAAGGGGGAATTTTCCTTAAGATTTTCGTCACATCAAACATTCCGAGGGGAAACTTAATAAATTATTACTCAAGTTTTCTTTTTGATGTATAAAATACTAGGATACGTTGAAAGACAATTTATTAGAAGAAAAAAGAAGGGGAAGGTACCGGACATGGCGCGTTCTCGGAGCAATTAGACATGTGAAGACAATTAAAAACGGAAATGACGAAGAATGTTGTATTTTTCCAGGCAAAAAGGTTTAAAAAGACAATTCCAAAGACACCTAGGAAAGGTATGTCAGAGAACAGATGATGAAAGTCAAAAATTAAAAGTTTAAAGAAGGATTTTGACCATTGAAGCTCTTCGGTTGCCTTATAAAACGAAAGCTTTTACCCTTTGTAAGGAGGAAACCACGTTTTAAGCACTTTTCAACTATAAAACTCGTTTTAGGTGGGATCTAGCTCCTTTTTGAAGAGAAAAACATGTTTTAGATGGGCTTTAGTACCATTTTGACGAGATGAACGGTAGGCTCCAACCCCTTTTTGTCAAAATAAAATTATTATATTTGACTAGTTCCATACCCAGGCTCTTTAACTTCGAAGTCGCCATCGAGATCAAACAGAGAAAGGTTTTAATTGCTAAAGAACAAGACGAAAAAAAAGTTTCCAACCGTGAAACGTCTGGAAATCTGGGCGATAAACAACTTAGTACGTCCCACGCAGTCTGGACACCTTAAACGCCCCTAATCTTTCACGGCCATCCAAATCACCATGCTCATGCTGTTAAAGACGCTCGGAAAGAATTAATGGACCGAGAAGCCTTAATGGCCGATTCCTTCGATAACTATCGGAAGAAGACACCAAGTTGGCAACCAAAGTCTGGCAATGATCGAGATGTTACACAACGGTTTATTATTTACTGTGTCCAGCTACCAACGTTTTTAAACCGAATTAACCTAGCAAATGGAGGCTTTTAGGGGCGAGACGATGAGGGACGATCAATTCAGTGATTCTAATTAGATATTGAGCAAATAATCGCGTATCCATGCATTATTCAATGCTCGTAGTATATGAAGTGATCAAAATGTAATTAATCAGAATAGTCAATTTCGACTCCTCCCTTTGATTACGCCCAGAAATTGCTTCCCCGTTTTCGTCTTGTTGGCCACGTGAAGCGTTCCGCCCATCCAAACCATAAAAACGTAGAATTTCTTAGCAGAATTGCTTGGGTCGTTTGGGAATTGATACAAATATTGCTTTAGGTTTATTGAATAGTTGGAATGATTGCTACAGAATAGAACATACTACAAGGTTTTTTATCTTATTTTTTCCGCTTTTGCCCCTTCTATAAAAAAGAATGAAACGAATGAAATAAGTCAAGGATTCCCCGTCCCCCCATTGCTAACATGGGGCCTCATTCTAAATGGAGACACCCCGCAGTTTCTACGGGCATTGTAGTCTGTCAACGAGTTGTTTTTTATCAGGCCTAGTCCTTGGAGGAAAGCCATATTGATTTCGGCGTCTAGCCTCTAAAAGAATCTCTTTTGTAAGAATATAGGATAAAAAAGTTTCTTTTGCCCGATTTGAAGAAATTAAAAAAAAAAGTTCCGCCGCCCCTTTTAAGTCTATCATCGAGGCATCTCGTGGGGGAAAATGATGAAAAAGGTTAGCTGGGAGAAAAAATAACGAGACGTCTTTCATTAATGTAATGAATTTCTAATGATTTTTTCCCTTTTTGGATTACAGAAAAAGTCAACACTTCATTGAATTTGTATTCTTAAGAGGGGTTCGCGATTTTTGAAGCGGAATTTAAAACGCTTTGCAAAAATGGATTTACGGTTCACCCGTTTTCGAGTGAGTTAATTAGGTTTATTTGAGTAAAAGGTTTGATGAGGCCTAAATGAAAAATTGCAACCAAAGAAAATGGTGTCAAAAAAGTGAAGAAAAGTCCCCACTTTAGTGGAGCCAAAAAAAAACTTTTAAATCCCAAAAATGACATTGGATTCGTGTTTTTCACTCTCAAAACTGTCTAAAACGAGATTTTGGATTAAATCAAAAATGAAAATTTTCGGGTCCAAAAGTGAAGAAGCCCCCCCCCCTTTGATGAGAACGAAAAAAATGTACTTATATCCCAAAACCAGCATCAGATTCATGTTTTTCACCCTTAAAACTGTCTAAAACGATATTTTGGATGAAATCAAAAAACGAAAATTTTCTGTTCCAATAGTGAAAGAAGGGTCCCCCCTTTGGTGAGAACGAAAAAAATGTTCTTATATCCATAAACCAGTATCGGATTCGTGTTTTTCACCCTTAAAAGTGTCTAAAACGATATTTTGGATGAAATCAAAAATGAAAATTTTCGGGTCCGTAAGTGAAAGAAGGGTCCCCCCCTTTGGTGAGAACGAAAAAAATGTGATCATATCCCAAACCAAGCATCAGATTCGTATTTTTCGCCCTTATAACTGCCTGATTTTGGATGAAATCAGAAATTTTTAGGTCAAAAAAGTGAAAAGTTTCCCCCCTTTTTCAACTCGAGTTTTAATTTTTAACGAATTTTTTTTTGCTTAAAAACTAAAAAAAAATCGTGACCGTCCGAGGCCCCCCGAAGTGTTAAAGGTGCATTCTTCCAGGCGGTCACTTTCTTTCCGCTTCGGGGCACGACGTGAAAGATCCCTCACCGCCCTCGCGAGAAAATGGGACGAAATCAATTTAGAGGAAAGTCCCTATTTATCTCTTTTCGAACCCCCCATCATCCATCAACCGAAAAAAATCGGTGGAAGAAAAAAAAATTCTTTTCAAAAAAGCCCCGAAATTAATTACATCGCGTGATTCAGATCAATTTAAAAATAAAATAATAAAATTAGACCATTTCAATCAATCTTCAATAAGCCTTTTTTTATTTAAAACATTAAAATATTCATTTTTTTGTTCTAAAGGAATTTGTGGTGTAAATATTTATTCTTTTCTCTGCGGGTGGTCTGAAACCCACAAAACTTCTTGTACTTATCTTCATAAAAATCTATTTAATCAAAATCCTATTACGATTTATGTGGGCGAATCCGTTTGGATATTGAAATGCTCTAAATTAGAGTTTGTTTATTTCTTGTGGGCGTATAGAGGGCTAAAAGCTCGACAATTTTCAATTTCATTTAAAATCTAATTTTTGACCATTCATAGATTTAAAAACACAATTCTGAAGACGTTTTTGGGGATTTGAAAACATTGTAGAATCCTTCAATTCGAAATTCTTTGATGTCCTGCATATTTTTGGACAGTTCAAGGGTGGAGAACACCAATCTATTGGCTATTTTGGGATATACAATCATTTTTTTCGACCTCACTAAAGGGGGGACCCTTCTCCACTTTTTGACCCGAAAATTTTCAATATTTGATTTGTTCCAAAATCTAGTTTTCGACCATTCAAAGGGTGAAAATCACAATTCTTAAGTCGGTTTTGGGATATAAAAACATTTTCTGACATGAAAATTTAGATTTCGCCCAAAATCTGGTTTCAAATTATGTTTGTTTCTTGAGATTAAGGTTAAACTTTTCCTTGGTATTTCCTGATTTGTATGCTCCCCACCGAAAAAAGTAAATCGTCGTCTACTTAAGTCTTCACGCGATATGAAAAAGAAATCCCGACTAGAAGAATATTAATGACGAATCCTCTTAAAGAAACATTTCGGTAAAAGTCGCGTGATCCGTCCCTTTTTATAAAATAATGCCCTTCCCCCCAGGATAATCAGTAAAGAACCTGATAAGGGAACTTAAGAAAAAATGATTTACAACAGACGAAATGAAGATAATAACCTCCCATTTCTGAAAACTTCAAGTGTTGATAAAAGCCAATTATTTAGTTTTTTATAAAAAAAATATCAGATACGATTGTTTGACCGTCTACTATGAAAAACGGGGGTCGGAAAAGTTTTTAAGCTAATTTGTCCTCCCTCACCCTTCCGAGCTGTCCCCCTTGTTTTAATAAAATCTGAAAATTACGAGCAAAAAATGTCATGAAGACTGGAAAATATAAATTTTAATAATAAAACTTACCGAAACCGCTTTCATCACGTATTTTTAATTAAATAATAACTTTCAAAAATATAATTTCAAGCCAGCGTAATAATTTACCTGAAACAAACAACAAAAATATATTAAAATTGCTAATTTGATTAACTTTTTTAACATAAAAAAATCCTTAACGACCCACCCTCATCCTAGGGTCCCAAACCCTGTTTGGAGGAATGAGAAAGTTTTCGTCAAGGGAAGCTCCAGACATTTCTATCCAGTAAACAACGTCATAAATTAAATTAATGCTGTCATATAGGCAATAAAGAAGATAACTTTGATCTAATTTGACTTCGTTACCGGAATTAGCTCAGGCTGGGGCTCACGAAAACTTTTTTACCTCATCAAAGCACCCTAAATCAATTAAAACTGCGTTTACACTTCGTTATTACTTATTATATTCAATTATTACATCAAAAAACGTCCAGAAAAATGCAATGTGGGGAGTCTGGAGGGAAAACGTCAATATTACATCCTCCTAATTGCTCCATTCAGAAACCTAATGAAGGCATATGGTGGCCAACTTGGGCGGATTGTGTGCAGCTTTCTTCCTCCCAGAAAAAAAGGAGCCTCCCCATTTCCGGAGGAGACTTTATAATAAAAGAATTTTCATTAAATAATCTTCAAAAGGATAGTTAAGTCCCAGATTGAAAAATCGCATTGTCCCAAATATTTTAAAGAAGGAAATTAATTTGTTTTTCTGATCCCTTTGATGTTCTGGGGGAAAAAACGCATTTTCACGCTTCCTTTTTTGAGTTAAAAACAAAAAAAGTTGAAGCCGGAAGGGCAGGTTTTCTTAGCCCGTTTCCGTTTCAAACCTTGTTTTTTTCTTCACCATCATTTAAACGCCAGCACGACCGAAAAGAGAGAGGAAGCAATGCTCGTCCGTCACGGATCGTTTATTACGTTCTAAATCGCCTAATAAACAATACTGACTAAATTAGGTTTTTTTTTGTGTTCTATAACGAGACTTAATCTTTAATTCTATTTATACAAAAAAGAGTTTTCCCAACAAATGGAAAAAGGGGGAAAAAATGACAAAATGCATAACGATTCATGGCTAGTGGCTACCAACGCGACGTTTGATGGGTGCTCGCAATGTATGTTGGGTCCGCTCTAAACCTACGTTCCGGCCAACTGTCTGACCAAGAAACTTTCGTCGGGAAAGTGTTAAGCAGGTGATGGAGGTTATAAGACCATTGAAATTGCTAGGTCTGGGGCAATATACACAGGCATCCAATCCTCCCCACGAATACGTGAGGTAAGCAGGACTAGAATAGCCATAGACACTCATTGCAATCATATAAAACTGCCTTACCTAATTGCTGGTTGCCATGGGATAGGTCAAAATGCTCGAGTTTTAAAAATTATTGCACAGAAAGAATTTGTGATAAAATAAAGGGTGATTCTGTGGGGTGCTCTGAGTTTATTAGTTCGTGTTCGAAGAGTGTTATGTGAAAACGAAAAAGGGTCATAAAGGCTGACACGTGGGAAATGTATTTGGTCTGCCTGGAAGGGGGTGGAGGACGAGGTAGCGAACACGCGATTCGTTTTGTTTATTTTAACGTTTCACTCCTCTGTCCACAAAATGTAGAGAAAAGGAATAAAATAAACGGTTTTATGTGTCAATTACAACAAAGAGGAATAATAATATTGTCCTAACACCGGGGTTTTATCCTAATCGAATAAGCCTATTTATTCAAACCTTTTTATTTTGAGAGGGGTGGAACGTATTTTCAAAATAGGCTGAAAAAATAATCCAATTTGTTTTTCACAGAAGGTAAATTTACCTCCGAAACATCGCCCCTTCTTATAACCCCCCATTATGTCGCAATCCAAATTTAGCCATCCTATTCTTCACACTCGTCTCTCTCTCTCGTGCGAAAAAGATGCCTTAGCGGCACATGTTGATTCCATCCATCACACAACCTAGGCCAACCATACCTCCATCTCCAATTTAGCCATCAAATTCTTCACACTCGGCTGCTTCTCGTGCGAAAATCATGTCTTATCCACACAATTTGGTAGCTATCCATCACACGCTTTGGCCAGTCTCACTTCCTTAGCTCTTCATCAAAGTCTACACTCTCGTGCGAAAACGATGCCTCAAGCTCAAAATGTTCATTTCAAATATTTTAAAATTAAAGAAATCCGCTCATAAATCCATAGAATAATTCAGGGTTACCGACTTGAGTACTTTTACCTTCTTCTTTTTTTCTGGGTTGAATTTATGGCCGGTAATTCCGGTGGGCCGGAGCGCGTAGTTAGTGAGCTAGTTGTTAAGACACGCTGGCTGAGGGATGAGTTATATAAGCTTGTCAAAGGAAGACGTTTATCTCGAGGACACTTGTTTACTCAAAGGCTTGAACCGGATCGATCCACCGCATCTTCCTATAGACCCGAGCGCATTTTGAAACCCCATCAAAATAAACTATCCAAGATAATTACTTTTTTCCCAATAAATTCTGGGCAATACAAAACTGAAATTTTTAATATTTCCTGATCTTGTTTAGAAAATTAAGTTTGGCGTCCTTTAAAAGAAGCCTTTTTTTTCCGTCTGGTAACCTCATAAATAATAAAGGGAAAAAAGGGTCATTAAAATCACCCTAAGTCTTTTTTTTTACCTACTCTCGTTAACCAGAGATGTAGAATTCTGTTAAAAAGATTCCAACTCTCCCCGTAATGAAGCTTGAAATCCGAACTTATTTAAATTTCAAAAATGCTCCTTGACATCAATCTTATTGATGCACTATCCATCTCCGAGCCATTGTTAACCGTTTGAGTCTTTGAAAAGAAAAAGAAATCATTGAATCGTTTAATCGAAATTGGGAATCAAACTCGGCGATTATAAAAGATCACAAAGGTCCAGGAACTGTGGAGAGGATGGTTACCCAATTGGAATGAGTGGGGTTATCTTTAGGGAAGGTTAATATCCACCAAAACCGGATCTTTTGATCATTATCAGCGTAATAGATAAGGGAGCTTCGCTCGAATAGTTTAATTGCCTTTTGTGCAAATGTGTAACCTTCCATTTTGGTTACCCTTCCTAACTGTAACCTTCTCTAACACCTCTGAAGGAAAACGCTGTTTATTTCGGGTTATCCAAATGGAAGGTTATCTCAAAAGTACCAAAAGAGCCCTTTGGGCTTCTGTGTCCCATTAGGGCAGTTTTTGAGGCCTTAAGTAACCAAGTAGGAAGCTAAGTGCGGTATTGAATTTCGCACAAAAAAATTGGCAAACAAAAAAGGGTTTATTTTATTCAAAAGGTCATTCGTGACACACGCCACATTTTTTCACCCTTCCCACCGCTACTTACATGCAAATTAGAAACGCAATTAAATTCATTTTCTAAACTTCCACTTTGTGTCGAGGAGTCGCTAAAAATTAACGGATGCAACTATAATTAGACGCCAATTATCTCCTCGATGCACCTTTTGTCCACAATTAACTTTTTTTCTTTATAAATTTTTAAAAATCTCGATAAAGATAAATCGTTGATGGCCATTCTGGTTTATCAATTGACTTTTTGACTCTGGTGGCAAAACTATTAGTCCCATTGAGACCAGATTAGGCTCATTATAAAGCAGAATTTAATTCCAGTACTCAAAATCCCCTGTCTATCACAGCTCTTGCACGAGAGCCAAATGAGTTTTAAAAAAAATCGATTTTTCACTCACATTTTTGGCTCTGGAGCCAAATCTATAGCAGATAAGGGTTTTGGACAACTGGATAAAAAAATCTGCATTAAATTACCTTTAAAATAAGACTAAGCTGGTCTCAATCGGACAATTATTTTTGGCTCTAGAGCCGAAAACATCAGTGCCAATTTTTTTGAAAATTCACTTGGACCAGTGATCACTTCCGTTTTTCCAAGAACACGTATAAAATGAATATTCCCCACTATCATGGAACGAGTTACCTCTAGAATCGTAATCGAGGACGTTTTTCCCTTTTTTGTGCCATCGTCAATATTGCAGACACATTCCGCCTATTTGCATAAAAAGAAATCTTATCTTCATTGCGCAATAGGGACTTATCGTTAAAAATTAAACAGACGAAATTTTCCTCTACGATAAAGAAAATGGCTAGTAAATCACCGGAGACTCGCCCCCCTTTTTTTCCACCCCATCCGTCCGGATTTTTTCCGCTTTTTCTCGGACACAATACATTAGTCATCGTTAATATTTAAACGTTTTAAACGGATTTCCTGACGTAAGTATTAAACCGTTCAATAATTTCCCATTAGTCCTTCTCATGTAAATTGTATAAACCAGCTGCTTTCAGGTCCCCCATTTGTCCAATTATTGACAATTTGAACAGTCAAGATTATAGTCTGTATCTTTTAAAAAAGAAATTCTTTTATAATAAACGATCCCATTATAAATGGATCCTATAATTATCATGTAAATTGCAAGGTTAAATCCTTTTTTTAAGACCAGAAATTATTTTTTAGTTCTCACATATTGTTTGCTCATTTTTCTCTTCGTTTCTTTGGCCTGAAGTGAAGGAAACAAAGTTTTAACTATGAGAGCTTAAGATAAGCTCATTAGGAAAGTTTTCGGCGAGGCCCAAGTTAATTTCGCTCATGTGTTAGTACAAAAGGTCGTTTTTCACATTTCGTCCCTCCACTTTTTTAATTTTCACACCCCCTTTTCTTAATAAAAATTCAAAAATGCCTGTTTATAGACGCATAAAATGAATATTGCCTTATATATATGGATTTTATTATTATAACCATATAGGGGGCCATAAAGAACTTAGAAAAAATAATAATTTTTATAGATATTAAATAACGGTAAAACTGTGAGCTTTAACGGCCAGTTTATATGGAAGGGAAGTCGTAAAAGTCCTCTCCTTGGCTCCCTAAAACCTGTCGATAAACGAATTTTTCTTCGTAGAACAGAAATGTGTATGAAACTCGAGTTTTCGGCTAAAAACACCAAGATGAACTGAAATCTAAGCAAAAAAGCTAAAAATTTCAAATTCTACAACACAAATATTGAGTGGATCAAGGGCAAATCGGGAGCCTTTTTGTCTGGTTCAAGGCTTTAAAAAACTTTTCAGACTACGTGAAATAATGATGGTGAGCCGGAGTCATAAAACCCGTCCGCCCAAACAATTCCGGATTTAAGTTTAACAATAGGAATTAGCCATACATACGGTACAAAATACAATTCACGGTTATCGAATCTGTACAACACGAATAAAAGTCCTTGTAAACAATAAAATCGAACAAAAAAGAAAAATTCCAACTTCATTCAACCGCATAGTGAGGTGGACTGCCCTAACTATGTAGATATAGAAAAAAAAGGTCTTGTTGCTAGGGTCGACTTGGTTACTAAGGACGCTTGTGGCGTCACTGTCAAGTTTCCATTGTTCTACGCTAGATTTTTGACATCTTGGGGACTAGGAGGTTTCAACGTCCAATTCTGTGTTTTCAATCCGGTGTTTCAAATTTTTCCTGATGCTCCCCATAATTCTTCAGTACCATGACAACTAAAATTTTCTGTTTTCAAGCCTCAGGTGTATCAAATTGGATATTCCTGATGCTCCCCAGAATTCTTCAGTACCATGGCAACTGAAAAATGCTGTTTTCAAGCCTCAGGTGTCTCAAATTGGATGTTCCTGATGCTCTCCATAATTCTTCAGTACCATGGCAACTGAAAAATTCTTTGTTTTCAAGCTTCAGGTGTCTCAAATTGGATATTCCTGATGCTCCCCAGAATTCTTAAACTGAAGACTTTTGTGTTTCCAAGCTTCGGGTGTCTCAAATTGGATATTCCTGATACACCCCAATTCTTCATGACTACAAAAAAACATACTTTTTTGCAACATTGTAAATAATTACACACCACTCTAATTAAACTAATCTTCTTTTTTTTATCAGTTTAATCCTCTTTATTCAAAGAACCACCGAGAATAATGCGTTTTTTTAATATTCCCCAGGGTCTAATTCAGTTTCGACCCTCCGTCCATTTGATTGATGCTTAAACCAAAGGGAGGTTCGGCTTTTATTACAAACGTTCTGACAAATAGGGAAGGATGACAGGTTTTTTTAAAAGAACGTCCATATGCGCCCGTTCAAGATTTTAACTAAAAATATTCCCAGATATAAATTAGTTCTTGAAAAATGAAAGTATTTGAGGCATTTTTTAAAATTAGATTAGGGACACCCTGGCTGAAAGGCGACTTAAGCCCCCAATTGATTGCTTGCGATCCATTCCCCTTTTCACCAACCGAACACGAAACCTCGCATAATTTTTTGTTCTAATTAATTTCTTCAAATCAATTTTTAAATGCCTTCAAAAGCAGGATTTCTTGTTTTTTCTGGGGGTAATAATTCAGATAAAAATCGAACCCTTTTTAGTTAATAGGAAGCCCTTTCAATTACCGAAAAACAGAAAAAACTCACCTTTAAAAAAACCGAAGTCAGTTTTAACTCAAAGACTAGAAAACCTGCACAGAAAAATTGAAGATTAATTTATCTGTAAAGAGCTTTTTTGAAAAAAACAGTAATACAAGACTAAATTGTATGTAATCTAAACCCACGATAAACGCCGAGTTAATTTTGTTAAATTGGTACAGCTAATAACGTATGCGAGAAAAATTACCGTGAAAACGTTTCCGATAATCGAATTTCCTGTCAAAAGTTTACGTAAACAATCTGATAGGTATAAGTCATGAATTTTCACGCTCTAAAAACTTCCAAATTTTGCAGTAAAACAGTCAAAATCCGCTAAAAAATAAAGTAGATTTTTGTCCTTGAAATTTGAGTTTTTGATAGGATTTTTTTCTTTTTTCTTCGATTTTATTGTTTTGAAACTGGCTACTGCAGTTTTCACATGAATTTAGGGATTTTTAGACTGAAAACAGGCTTTTCGTCCACTTAATTGTCGATATTCGACCGTTCTTACACAGAAAATTTGAGTTTTCACCGGATCTTCAGAGTGATGAGACAGAAAATTTAGGTTTTCATCTGGATTTGATTGTTTCTAGGATGGTAATCGTTATTTTCATACACATTTCAAAGCTTTTTAGCTTGAAAATAGGCATTTTAGTCTATATTCGACTGTTTTCACCGAGAAAATTTGAGTTTTCACCGGATCTTCAGAGTGATAATACAGAAAAATTGTGTTTTCATCTGGATTTGGTTGTTTCTGGAGTGACAATCAATGTTTTCATACACATTTCAATGCTTTTACGACTGAAAATAGGCATTTAAGTCTATATTCGACCGTTTTCACATAAAAAACTAGAGTTTTAATCGGATCTTCAGAGTGATAAGAAAAAAAATTTGTGTTTTCATATAGATTTGGTTGTTTCTAGGCTGATAATCGTGGTTTTCACACACAATTCAATGTTTTTAGACAGAGAACAGGCATTTTACTCGACATTCGAACGTTTTCTCACAGAAAAATTGAGTTTTCATCGGATCTTCAGAGTATTAAGATAGAAAATTCACGTTTTCTGCGGGATTTTGTTATTTTAAAACTGGATTTTATCATGAAAATTGGCTTAATCAACAGACTGAAAATTTGCGATATTAACAAAATTCAGTTACACAACGAAAATTGGAGCATTGAACATAATTTTACGGTTTTCATGAAATATGGAAATTTGGAAGTTGCAGTTGAAAATGATAAGCCGGATTCCAGACTGAGGTCGGCTTCTTTCTCCCCAACCTAAGATTCCCAGGTAAAAGAGGCCTTTCAAAACTTAAAGTGCTCCTTTATTGTTATGAAAATATTTTGAACTATTTATGAAAGGCGCCCCCGTTGTAAAAGCGAATTTTCCGCGTGCTTGAGTTCCATTCCGAGAACAAGGAAGAAAAGGGACTTAAGTAAACAAAAGTAAGTTAGGTAAAATGATAATTCCTATTCATCAGAAAAAATATCATCTTTCCTCCTTTCTCACGTTATGAACTGCTTAGCAAAAACTACAGGAACAATGAATCTTCCAAGTGACAAGCTCCCGTTTTCTAGGAAATATTCAAATTTTATCGAATCATCATAAATAAAAACCTTGAGAAATACAATTTTTATATTTTCAACCAAGCTAACTTTTAATTGCGTATTTTGCCCAAGAAAAAAAAATGTTAAACTTGAGGAGGAAAAATTCTTTTGACTTTGTGGAGTACGAGAATGGAGCAATTGAGAAGGAAAAACGCGGGAAGAATAACTTAACTTTTATCAAAACTTTTAAAATGAAAAAATTAATTTTTGTATTTTCCTTATGAGTTGAGATTGTTTAATTAAAAAAAATTAATTTTACCTTATGTGGATCCTCAGAAAAAATTTATAATCCAAAAAAAAATTCACACTGCACAAAAAAAAAATCACAAAACGAAAAAAAAATTTTTATATTCAAGACGACAAAAAAATTTCGACAAAACTGAAGGTTCGATGCGCAACCTCACTATCCGAAAGCACGAGGGGGACTGAAGCGGCTGAAATTATTTTGTAGGAGGGGGAACGAGCGGGGCACAAACGTGAATGCTCTTTTCCCCCCTACCGAACCTTTCAAGCGCCCAAGTTTCCTACACCGGGGACCTTCCTTTTTTTCTAAGGTCTCCGAGGCGAATTGAAAAAAAAATTTTTTTTTTGTTTCGGATATTAATTTTTTTAGTTGAATTACATCATTCAAGGGCGAACGTGAGCTAACGCCGCTAACGGTTTGCTAATGCCTAATTCGCGAAGAAGAAAAAATGAGGTAAATCAAATATGAAATATTGTTTCAACTTTCTTTATTGAAAGACTTGAAAACTGTCGTCTTGCATGTTCAGGCTCAAATTTTATTTTTGTGGCCCTAAAAGCAAAAAGGGAACTCGGCCCTTTTCAGGGCCCTTCTTTCAGAGGGCCTGAAACTGAGATTGCCTGTAATGACTAATGAATGACTTCTTTAGTTTGATATCTCAAAAGATAGCACTCGGCACTAAATTGTCCGCCTAAAGACTTGGCCCTGAAAAGGGCCGTTTCCAAAATGAGGTTGCCTGTAATGCTAGTCAGTGGTATAACAGCCCGTTTGTAAAGTGTCCACCTGAAATAGGCCCTTTTCTGGGCCAACTCTTCTTTCCTAGTCCCTAAAACTGAGATACACACTAAAGAATAGCTTCCTCACAATCGGCCTATAATGGAATTTGGATCCGCTGAAATTATTGTCTTTTATTGTGCAACTCCCACTTTCTCAGTTCAAGAAGTCTCCACATATTCGGCGCTTTTCAGGGCCAATTATTAGTACCTCAAACATAGCTCTGCATCTCATTTACGCCAGAGGCATGAAAGCGATATTATGGTTTATTATATTTGACAATAGAGTCATTGGTGGCTAATGATTCAGTTGAAAAAGTGCACCAGGAAGGGACAGAGGGAGACAATTAGTCCTCTGAATGCACGTTATGTGTATTAATTACGGATGAGGTGCTTTGATAACGAAGGCCTCGTTGGAAACGGACGTTTGATATAATGCCTGCTGACATGGAAATAAACTACGACCCCCATTTTAAAAAAATCCCCTTCTTCCACGAACCTCATTACGGGCTTGTCAATCTCGAATATTTTTCAACATTTTTCTCCCTCGCAAGCACAATGACCCGCGAATCCGAATCCGGCGACGGCTTTATTTCGACGACATACTGTGGGAATAAATTTAAATTTCGTTTCCTAAAATAGAGGCTTGTCAGGCGTCGGACAATGGAAAAAAATGGCCGTCATGAATCAACATGAAATAAAACAATAGCGAAAACCGAAGCCCGTCAACGTGCAATTCGCTCGATACAAATTCATTTAACTAAAAGTCATCGGAATTTTAACAAAGGAATAAATCGCCACCCACATTGTTGGAGAGTAATTGGGGGAATGCGATCGGAATCAAAAGGCGCGTTCCGACGTCTTGTACTTAATAAATTTCATACAAAGAATAAAAGAAGGTAAAAGATTCACTGAGATAGCGACGAAGACGGTACCTTCTTCTCCATTCCTAAGATTTCACCCCCAAGAAAAAAAATTCCGTCCGAGATGCCATCTACGGGCTCAATTACGATTTAGTTCCCTTAAACACAACACCAAATTTACGAGATCCTTCATACGGAATTTTGGATCCTATCGCTGGACAAATTATCAAAACTTCTGAAAAAAAAGGCAACGTCTCAAAATTTTTCCCATAGAACGCACGCTTGTATAAAGGAAAAAATTAGTTGGTAATTAATTGTCAGAATACTCGATATAATAAATCTTCCCAGAGTAGAAAATATGTTCGGGAGCAGATGTCGAAACAAAAGGGCCCGGCCGAAAATACAACTTCCGCCAAAAGCGGTTTTTTGAGTTCACACATCTTTAAACAGTACTAATTAATTAATTTCATAAACAATGAACTTTTTTTCTCTTCTTTTTTGTAGCGTTTTTCGTCAAACGATGGAATTCTGAGAGGAAATGTTGGGAAACGTTGAGGAATTTTTCGTTGAAAAGGAGGAAATGTTGAATTGAAACAAATTGAGAGAACATCATCGCTAACCTCGTTTCCTTCTTTCTTTTTGAAACTCGACAGTTTACCGCGTATCAGAGCTTTTTAGGTGAATTCCCTTCTTTTCATTAGTTTGATGGTTCGCGGGAATGTATTTTGTTGGGAGCTGCCACCAAGGCACTACTTCATCGAAGCAATTCTCAGAATTTATGAGCGGTGACCCCTGGAAATCTTATTGGTTGGGAGGTGGGAATGTTGAGGGATGGTGGGAGAGGTTGATTGGTGATGGGTGATTGGGGAGAGGTGAGAGGAGGTGAGGGTAGGTGGGGGCATGTTGCGATGGTCAAGGAGAGATGGGGAGGTGATGGGATAATGGGAGGAAGTTAGGAGGTTCGGTGTAGTAAGGGAGGTAGGTTTGGTAGCAAGAAGGTGGTGGGGGGGGAGGTCAAGGGGGGTTGAGTGGCTGAGAGTTTGGGTGCTTGGGGAGGTGATGGGTGAGTGGAGGAGGAGGTTGAGTAGTTGGGGAGACGATGGGTGAGTGGCGGTGGGTTGGGTGGTTGGGGAGGTGATGGGTTAGTATAGGGAGAGGTTGGGTGGTTGGGAGGTGATGATAGAATGGAGGGGGAGGTAAAGGTGGTTGGCTTTGTCCTTGCGTTGACCACTGTACAGTATGCACAGTATGCACATTACGTACTGTATAAATCATGTACCTACCAGTAGGTACATTTAAAAAAAAAGTCCCAATACACTGTTCAAATCGGTTCAATGGATCATAAAAATTTCCAAGCTCTAGAAATGATGTTGTTATTCTGAATGTATTGTCCGCAAGTGCCTTTTCTATTGAATTTTTGTCAGAGGCGAGGAAAGGGACAATTTGTTTGCGGAAAGCGTGGTCGGTGTCTGGATGACTCAGAGATCCGCCTCCCCCTCTTTTCTCATCTGCAGATTGTAGCATTTGGGTCTGGATCAGCCGGCGGCGAGGCGGCGGAGTCACCACGGGCGTTGTTCCGATTTCTAATCAGTCTCGACTCCTCCAACCCTCCCGAACCCTCTTATCCGGCCACATAAATCATGGCTATCAGGACGGCACTTGACCAATCCCTTAGCCTTAATTACTCCGTTCCCTCATCTCTGGGGGCTTTTCTCGATGCATCGCGTTCCTCCCAGACCGTTTTACACAAATTAAGATAAGCGAAACTCCTGAAACGATGTTTTTTAATTCCCAGAGGACTCCCAGACAACCTCATTCGTGCCAAAAGTTGCAGCAACTAGTAGCTGAGCATAATCTTCAAAAAGATAAAAAATTGAATCTAAAGGGGTTTAAAAAAAATAAAGCAAGCCTACTTTTGAATTAAGAATTTTCGTAAATAAAAGATGTTTTCTTTGTAGGAAACTTTTAGAACTAAAATATTCATTATTCCTTCGTGTTTCGAGCATTAAGCATTCATCAAAAAGAATGGGTAGGGCAGAAAGGGTTTCTTTTTTTTCGTAGAATTTATTTAAGTCGGTTGATGAACAATGTTTTGTTTGTCCAACAGCGTGAATCACATTCCCAAGGGTGTGTTTCTCTCCGTCGCTCCACACAATGTCAAGCGACACCGGGGGGATTGTGGCGCGGAGACAATATGTACATAAATCAGACTCCGGAGCCTTTCGAGTCTGGGTGGCCCCCGGGCTTCCGACCACTATAACGAGAAAGAAAAAGATCTAATCACGTTAAACATCTACGAGTAATTCCCGCGCGGAGCGTACGATAGTCCTTTCGGGGCTTCTTTACCTTTTCCTAGGTGTCGCGACCGCTTTTCACCTTAAAAGGGAATAGATTTGGATCTCCTCTTGTCTCGATTCCCCTCCGTAAGACACCTTTCTAAAAGGCGTTAAGATATTCAGGCTTTTGTTTGGGCTTTCGGACTGGAAAAACGCCTTTCAATGCTTCCTCATTAAATTCATGATACGCTATCTCCTCTTTGAAAGATCGCACGCTCAGGTTCGATTAGAAAAGAGGGTGAAGAAACTTTGCATGTAGTAAAAAATCGATTTCAAAGCTATCTTATATCGTTGGTCCCTGAAAAGGGATCGAATGGATTGCTTCAGACCCTCCACAGTAGGAAGATCACCAGAAGAAAAAAGAGGAACGCAGGAGAGGAAGGATCGAGCAGTCAATGCAATGTCTTAACCTGGAGGAGGACCAGTGGATGGACCTTCAGGCAATAATGGGCAGCCCAGTCAAGAAAAATGTTGATAGCAGGATTTTTAGAATTGAAAACTTGTCAGAATTCTAGATTAGGTTGTTTGTTGACAGAAGATAGTTAAGTTTTGGTAAATGGAACCATGAGTCATGTTTGCTATTAGGGAAGTGTAGACTGGATTGGTGTGTAATTAATAATTAGAGCTCTCCCCTCCTTTCTGCCTTCAAAGTCTGTTGTTTTCCCCGAATCTAATGTTGAAACGAGTTAGGAAAGCCACCAAAGGCAAACAAATGGTAAAGCCACTTGTGTTAAAATTAATGTGTTTGCTTTTCGCTTTTGGGAACTTCCCTCGATATCAAGAAAATGGATGTAAAAATTTTTTTAAATTTTTTCAGGTTCGTGCCCTCGCCTGGAGCGTGCCCCTGGGGTTTTTAAAGGGCAGTCTTGGACTCTTATTTATCGTTAACGAAACGCGATCTGGGTCAGGAGAAAAGTGAGGCGGAATGGGCGAAACCGAAGAGTTATAGGCCTTTTTCCTCATTCAACAAGTCCTTCATAAATTTCAACGCTTTTTGAAAAGTTAATGGAAATTCCAGTGTGAATTTTAAAATAGTTCTCAGGTTTGGATTTTACTGATTGAGCAGCCAGCAGGGGAAATCCCTTTTGAAAACGGATGTTGGAAGCCGGAGGTGATATGATTGAAATCGTATCGGTTTTGGGCCACCCTAAAGATGAATGGGCGTGTAATAGAATGTTGACATCTACCTGCACCACCTGTGCTGACCACATGTTACCCGCCCGGAACGCTCACTACGATAGTCATGAGGGACAACCGCATTCTGTCCGATGGTTTAATAAAGGAAATTCCTCCCCAGAGGGTTATTCTTAACCCACAAGGGTTTATTTATAACTTTAAAATTTGTTCTCCAATTTCCAAGTTGAGTGAAACTTCTGGCAAACTCGATCTAGAGGTTTCCGCCGAGGAAAGGCGCCGTGACATGCATAAAACGTCAAACAACGAAACCCGCCTTTATTGACACTTCTAGACGTTAAAACCTTTGACGCCCTGGATAAAGGGACTCATAAAAGGTCTATAATTTTCCGCCTTTTTTTCACACGTCACACGTTTCTTAATAAAAAATCTCACCCCATTTCAACCTTGGAGGAATAATAAAGGATTTAATATTATATAGCACGTTTTATTACCTATGTCTTCTTAGAAATAGTCTAGACTCGAGTTACAGAAGCGAAATGTAATAATAGTGATTTTAGACCATTATTTTCTTCCGAGTATCCCAGCTTGTGGAGATTATTAACAAGCGCTTCGGTAAATAAGCTCATGTTTTCGTTTCAAGGATTGCTCATTGGGGCAGGTTTATACAGCAGAGTCAACCCTGTTTGTGCCCTACACACATAGACCTTCGCTCAGATGATTCATACGACGATTAATGATGAGTCGTTGACAAAAATTTTATACCCAAACTTCAACCGTATTAAACTGGTTGATAAGTTGGCGCTGTTACGATAGGGCCCCTGGTCCCCCATAGCCGGAGAATTCCGAAAAACTGCCCTTTTCAGGGCCACCCTGTCATTCCTCAAATCATAGAGAATGGAGTCTCCAAAATTCCAAAAACTGGCCCTTTTCAGGGCCACCCTATCATTCCTCGAACCACAGAGAATAGTCTCCAATGCCCAAATAAAGGGACTTCCCGGGCATCCTGATTGGACACAATTGGCCGATGGGTTGCTGTTACGAAAGGGCCCCTGATCATCCAGCCCTAGAATTCCAAAAATCGGCCTATCTTCCCATTCTGAGACTCCCCAACATAGAAACTAAGTCCTCTCTCAGGCACAACGGAGTAGAAGGGGGGCGATCTGATGAGGGCTCTTCACATTTAGAAAATTTTCTCTAAATATCAGCCCTTTCCAGGGCCACTATGCCACTTTGACTCCCTCAAATATTTCTCCACTAGATAATTTTCATTTCTAGCCTTCTTATGACTATAAATTTCATATTTTTGCTCGAAGAAAACACTGGTTGTTAGCAAGAGCTATTAAATTTTATTTACGTCACTATTTCAACCCATAAAAGCACATTAAAGGTGGTTTTTTAATCAAAAATCAGCTCAAAACTGCCATTTTTGAGGTGAAAAATGTTGGGTAATTTGCAGCCAATTCGTCTGACATAACATCACGGTGGGGCACGCCCCTAATTATTTATTGAATAATAATGGTCGCCTGGGGGCCCAAAGGGGGGCCTTTTAAGGGTCGAGTTTACCGGTGGCGCGGGGGCCTTTACAACAGATGCGAGGGTTATGCAGCTGTTTACACTCTATATTTACCTTCCGTAGTCAATATTTTTTTCCTCAGTCCACGGTTATTTTGATTGAAAACAATATTCGTCTCAGCCGACACCCACTTAAAACCCTCTTTAAACATGAAACCCCATTTTTTATTTGGAAGTTGATTTAGGACGTGTTGTAATTATTCCGAATTTTAAACTTGAAGTACTTCCCATGATGAGAGCTGACGTATGAAATGAAAAGTTAAAGGGACTCAAGTCGAGCGACATTAAACCGACGAGTACGCAATGGTCCTCTAATAATTCGATATTTTCGCCGAATTAATGAGGGTTAGTCATCGTTCCCGTTATGGGCCGAGGGTGCTGATTCACAACTCTATCAAACTAATGCACACCCCACGATTGCACGCAACAATTTTTAAAACGACTTCGTTAATTGCTTATTCAGAACTTATTATAAGAACACTTAAAAACTTTTTTCATGTAATTTCTGCACCGATTGCACAAGACCTTCCATCGAAGATCATCGACTCTTCTGGTACTGCAGTCCCCAAATCGACAAAATTCTCCTTTTCGTGAAAATGCAATCAAAGTCGATAGGATGGGCCATACGAGTCCCAGTCCGAGCATCAAACTACCCAGAATCGATAGAAACAATTCGTCTACGCCATTTACTATTCCCAAACCCCAGATTACAGTCCAAGAATAATAAATAATTGAAAAACAATCCCTCCCTCGAGAGAGCAAAAAAACCGTGATCGAACCCAGGATATGCTTAAAGGTGGCCTGAACAATGGATTATGATGATTGATGAATCCCCTTTGATGTATCTGTCACTCATTTTATCTACAGAGTGAAACAACGTATGTAAAAACGCCGATGACGATAATCATCACCAGAAGAATTGATATTTAAATCAAGAAAGTGAACAGGAAAAAACGAGAATGTCAAATGCAGACGACAGAAACAATCCCTTGAACATTTTCTTTCGTAATAGGATTTTCAGTGCGACACTTCTAAATTAATATTTTTGTGTGCTTTATTGGATGGTGTACCCCATGTGGGATTTTGAGGGTTCATAGAGGAGGGTTTGAGTTAATCTAATGATGCGAACTGACTGCACTTACACGGGAGAAGGTCCCGGGGAGGGTTAGACAGCTGTGAGCATTACTATTGAATTAGTGTTTTCATAGGGCGAACATGTGCATTAGTCCAGAGCTTTGTGCCCTTGAGGCCATGGAAAAGGGGTTTCGGGAAACTGGAGGTCGGGGAGGGTGGCCTGAATAAACTAAGGTAACAACTGAGGTCTCAAGGGGCTTCCCCGAACGAAGAATCGACCCCTTTTATCCCAAAGCAAATTTGATATTAAAAATCCGGCCCGGAGGACCAATTTTTGATTACGCTCTGTTTGAAGTGTGGTGGAAGTAAAAATTGTCGAACAATGGCCGGTGATTAATTTTTCAATATTCAAACTCGCGAATGTAAATGCGAGTTCGGATGCAGGGTGAATCCGAGGGCCAGGAGAGAAGCCGTATTGTGTTTAATTCGCTGCGTAATGGCTAAACTTCCCGTCATCATAGCGGATGGATTTCTGAATTGTGCTGACTTGGAAAAGGGAAGGGTAACAATGAAGGCTCGTTACAAGGCCCTCTCTTCGCATCCATCGGAGCAACCGTCGCCGCCCCTTCTTCAACTATGAATGGCTTTATAGTCTATCCGGCGACATGGCTCTCCTCCACTTTAATTACCGTAGTCAAAGGATCCTGCATCTCAAGAGTAAAAAGCACTTTTTTTATTCAGTCCGCTAATTTCGTCGGAGACAATATTTTAACAATTTATAGTTTCGAGGAAGGGTGATGGTGTTTGAGGGCCTAAGTGGGTTATAAAGGGATGAATAAATAATTACTTAGAGTTTTATGAGCCTTTGGTGCCTTCAAGCGTTCCTTCTCGCTCCTGAGTCAAAGGGAAGTTTCAACTTGAGTGCATCTGTGGAACGGATCATTAATCTCATTTTTTCCTTAACGTTTTTTAAAGCACAACGCCCATTCGTCCTCCAAAAAGCCGAGGCGTTGGAAAATATTTTGATTTATTAACTATGCCACTTGGAAGGATCATTTGGGTCACCACACGTCGTGTTTTTTCGGTTCCGAGTAATTGTTCCATTACCTACTTGTCCGTCATCTTGTGCCTTATCGGTTTTTCCGGCGTTTGGAACTTCCGTCACGCAACTAATGCCTAAATAGCTACTTTTGGAAATAAAACAAGGGGATCCATAACCCAAGGATAGCAAAACTCGAATAGTAGTACTCCAAGTGGTAGTGCCTCCAAGTAGTATCTACCGGGAGTAGAAATATAAGAGTAGTACCTACCCCAAATGGGTAGCACCATAAGGGTGGAACCACGAGGATGGCACCCCAAGGGTAGCACCACAAGGATGGCACCCTAGGGTAGCACCACAAAGACAGCACCCCAAGGGTAGCACCACAAGGATGACACCATAAGGGTGGCACCTACCTCAATAGTTTTGTCTCCTTAGTTCACCAATTAAGTCCATCCAAAAAGGGTTCAGAATAGCAAGAACTGTCCTCCTTTGCCCGAAGGCCTCAAATAAAGCACAATAAAAATTCAAAGCGCAACGCTTTTTAAAAGTCTCCCTGGGTGCTAAAGAGGAATAACACTTAATTTCATTCTTCTTCTGTCGGTACGGAGTCCGGGAGGTAAACTTGTTAATATGTTAGGGAAGAGATCGGAATAGGGAAGACGGCGAAGCACAAAGCAATACCGAAGCGATCGCTTTCAACTTTATGTTGATTGTTTTCACGGCATTCAGTTCCGGACGTTCGGAAACGTCCGTCTCTCCCATCCATACAAATCCGTTAGAAGAGTAAAGAATTCTTCGACCCCGGGGTCAATTTTAACCCAAATCAATATTACTTTGACGTCCTAATGCATAATTTCAATCATTGCTCACAATGTAATTTCACTGATTGAATTTTCCTAAAGGGTCACTCCACTTTATTTGCTTTCGACTAAAATACCGTTTGGACACTTGCCTTTCACAATAATTTCAAACTATTTCCGTTTGTTTAAATATAGGAATCAACGTCTCAATGACTCGCCATATGCACACCCTTAAAGTTATTGTATAATTTTTATTCTTCCCCTTCGGAAGTAATTAGATGCAAATAGGTGTCGTCCCAGGAACGCCCAAGAGACGAAAACCCATCACGATTTTCATCGGAAAATGGGCTCGAAGGGCGAGGGAGCCGGTTTCGTACCCTTATTTAGCATATGCACCCTACCGTTAATAATAGTATCGGTGTACAACGTATTACTGGCTACAATGGCATTGTAAACAACTCCCGGGCAAGGGTGGAAACATCTGTGGCCCCCCTGGTGCTTAATCAAATGATTACATCTTCAAAGACCACAGGGTGAAAAATAGAAAAGGAGTAAATTATGAATTATATTAGGGGTGGATCTTTCATTATGTTAGCGAGACCTGTCATTTGAATGCTCTAGGTGACATTTGAATTCTAGAATAACCTGTAGCAGCATCCATCCTTTCTTCTCTGATGGAAATAGAACGTCATCGAGCACTGGAACAACCGTTTTATTCATGTGGACTCTCTTAAGTATCAACGTCCACCAAGACGTGTTTTTCGTCAAAAATGAGCATAAGTTGGTACCAACATGGAGCACTGCCAACCAACCTCCATCTCCCTCTCATTTTTCCAAACAAGCGATTCTGACAGAAGTTTGACATGTATAAATTGAATGTCACAATAGACGAGCAAAAAACGTTGCCCCTCCTCTTTGATTATGTTCTGACAAAATCAATTCAAAAATGAAAATTTAATTGGATATTCCAGAATGGAGGACAATCAAGGTTCACTTTTAATTCGCCATAGTTCGGAGGGATCGGCCTGTATCACTTGAATATTCATTGAGCAATATTCTCCCTCCTTGTGGTTCATCATCTTAGAATCTTCACTCCAGACTGTCTTCACTGCCAACTTAATCCCTCCCCCTTACACGTATTAATAAAACATCAAGTTTCAATTTTTAATAGCTAATTAAAACTAGCAAAGGAAAGCAAAAGAAAGGTAAAACAAGGATTTCTTCAATGTTTACGCTGTATGAAGCGTTTATAAAAAGTCGTGTCTTGACGGCCGTTCAACCTGGACTACCGCTGTTTAGCATTCTTCAGTTAAAAAAACGAAGAAGAAAAAAAGGATTGTTCGTGCTGAAAACCGACGTACGTGATCCAGGGTTATCACCAGTTTTGATACTTGATAAAAGACGACGTGGCCCCTTTATTGTCTCCCGCCACTTCCATAATGTGCACAGAATAAAAAGTTTATAAAAAGAAAATAGTAAAACTTCATGGGCGTAACAACCATCCCCAGCACAGATCAATAGCTTGTTAGCCTGATGACTTCAGATGACTGTACCAGCTAGAGTGAACAAGCCGATTATCTGCCAGACTTTTCACCTGACGAAGAAAGTGGCCAAGTAAACCCCCCTTGGATTTCAGCTAAGAATCGATTGGCATCGATAAATTTTGGATCTGACTTACAGGGTGCTTCAGAACGACCCTAACTTCGTTATTTTATATGCGAACACTATGTTTTGACGCTGAAAATCGATTCTACGCTTGATTTCCAGTATCTTTTACTTACAAGGCTTTTTTGATAGCACCAAACGTTCAACGGAATTTTGGCTTCTCCTTTTGTGTTCGTCCTTTGTATTGAAAGTTCGTTATATGCTAAGGAATTAATCATGCCAGAGTGAACAGTGAGCCTTAAAAAAACTGCGGTTTCCCTCTTTTGACGTAATCCGTGACCCTCGACCGCGATTTTCCAAAGTTTTCGCCATTCCGTCGTTGAAGATTAACGAAGAAGGGTGGGAAGGTTGAACATTACAGATCCATCTCTTAGGTTTATCCAGTGTAGTTTAAGACGTAAAGCGCTCCAAGATAAAGCCCCAGGGCAAAGCCTCCCAAGACGGATCGTCGACCTAGTCAAGGAAGGGGAGCTTGTAGCTTCCACCCTCCCATTTTCATCCCTGGGTTGACGAGGGCGAGAAAAGAGATTAGACGGAAATAGACTCAAAACTCGCGGAAGACATTTTCCCCGATAAACCATCCCTATCTTGGAATTTTTTTCCCTGATAAAAAATGAATAATTTAAATATAAAATCTACAAAAAACTCAAAAGAACATTAAACGTGCCCATAATATTCATTTTATCGCTTTTAACACCCTACACTATAATAAATTATTTTTCTTTTTTTAGATTTCCATACGATAAGTCCATTTATATCAAGAGAAGCGGCCCAACTATTTATAACTTTTACAAGTTCGTCGGACAGTAAACACGATAAAAGACAAAAATACACTTTATGGCAATAAATAACATATTTTTTCTCATTTTATTCCCATGAAAAACGTTTCCCTGGAATTTTAATCAGAAAAGTTTTAATTATTCTGCATATTACACCGTAGAGACTATAAAGTTTTTAGTTATAAATTTAAAAAAAAAACTTATTGAGCGATTTAGGTCTAAAAGTTTTATTTACGAGTTTTTCAGGAGGAAAACAATGAAAAGTTTGATTTAAAATTATTTTTTTAAGCTTAATTAATTTTTCACGTTTTCAGAGAAAAAGAAGAATTCGGATTTGATTTTTTTAGCTTTCAAAAAGACGTTTTCTTATCTGGGCCCCTTTCGCTGATAAAGGAACAAAGAAAATATCCTTCAAGTCCTTGGGGAGCGTTTATTGGTAGCGATCATCTCCGCTTTTCTTCCTGTTTTTCAACCCCTCTTGCTCTAAATAACGTGTCTTGAAGATAAGGAGATTCAACTTGAAACTTCCATAACTTCCTCAACTTTTGACCGATTCTTTGACCGCAGGAAAACCACGCCACATAATTTGGACATCACAAATAATGCAACTTCCCTATTGAGAGCAGCGTAAGCATTTAAAGGGAGGGTGGATACCTCAGATTCCGGTATACAGGGTGTGCCGGCTAGAGTGAACCATCTAAGTAAACCCCGGATTTCAGCGAGGAATCGATTGGCAATTTTGGATCGAAGGGACCGAACGTTCCGGAGTGAAGATAAAGTGCCAAGCATTCAGCAATTAGTAACTCCGGAACGTTTGGTCTTATCAAAAAAGTGTTATAAGTAAAAGTAACTGGAAAACCAGTGAAGAATCGATTTCCAGCGTCAAAACATAGGGCTCTTTTATAAAATTAGGAAGTTAAGGTGGTACAGGATCACCCTGTATGTCCGATCGAAAGCGCATTGATGCCAATCGATTCCTCGCTAAAATCCAAGAGGTGTCTACTTGAATACTTTTTTTTTCGTCGGGTCAAAAGTATGGCAGATAATAGTCTAGTTCACTCTAGCTGGCACACTCTGTGTCTCTGTATAACAACAGTGAACTTGAAAAAATTTTAAAAAGCACAAAATTTAAAATTAGCTTCATTTCCTTTGGAAGTCAGCTAATACCTTATTCTACAGGTAAAAAAAACTTTCTAGCCATAATGGAAAATTTTTGCCCTCCACGCAACTAGCCTGGATAGCTCAGTCGGTAGAGCATTAGACTTTTAATCTAAGGGTCCAGGGTTCGAGTCCCTGTTCGGGCGAAATT
Organism: Orius laevigatus; assembly: GCA_018703685.1. Classification (NCBI taxonomy): domain Eukaryota; kingdom Metazoa; phylum Arthropoda; class Insecta; order Hemiptera; family Anthocoridae; genus Orius; species Orius laevigatus. The sequence goes on along the minus strand of JAGWEN010000133.1, from coordinate 159,312 downwards.
TTTTGTCACTTTTTATTAACTAAAATGTTTTAAATTAATAAACAGGATTAATTAATTTTTTTTAATAGATGGCCAAGTTTAAACATTTAATCAGGTGCTACAAAGGTAAAAACCTAATTTTACATCCTAGACTTCTTTTTTCCGCTTACTAAGAGGGTTTTAAATTAAATTGTCTTTCTTTTTTCCAATTAATCCTTCAGCGCGAGAAAAAGAGAAAAGTCCCTTGTAAGGGAGTCGAAGGGACAATTGAAAAAAAAGAAAATGGGGACGTCTGGCAGTCGAGCATATGTTTTGTTTAAGGCAGCTCGTTTCAGGTTTCCTGTCAGGAAACGCTTTTCAAAATAGGAACGGATCCTTGCCTCATCAATAGGGTTAGGGAGAACAAAAAGCGTTCGGCCCTCCCGGGGGAATTTTCCTAAAGCTTTGATTTATGGGAATTTTTTTTGCCCTCAAAACCACAGTTTCCGGGACGTTGCTCTACACGCCAACATTGCACCTGCAAGCCAAAGAAATAGTTCAATTTGTCCTTCTTTCCTTCATCAAATTGATGAGGCTGTATTTTAAGGATTATAAAATTTTATGGTTTATAATTGAGGGTTAATGAGAATACTGTTTTCTGTAACGAAAGGGCGATAAAGGGGGGAAAAGTACATTTCTAGGGTAATGGCGATCTGGGTTTTATCTTCATAATGTCCGATATTCACGGTCATATTCCCCAGTTCGAATTTTCGCAACTACTCTCCCTAAGCTTTTATGCCCCTTAAAAGAGACAGTTAAATCCGTTTATTGTCCTTGGTAAAAGTTTTGTTTGTGTCGGCGTGGGTCCTCCCCGGACTGAAAATTAACAGGAAATATGACGTGACTTGGGGCGAAAATATCTTTTGTCTGCGGATGGAAGTTGGACTGTCTCGTTGCCGTAGCCCTCCCGCTATTCACGTCAAACCGTTTCCTAGGGGTAAACAACTTTATGGACATCAAGGACCCCTTTAATTCGCTCGGGAATTTAAATTTCCGTACGAAAACGTCGTTTTCTAAAAAAGAATCAATATTAACATCTGGAACTTCTTTCCCCTATCGTAATTTGTCTAAGGAAATAGATGTTAAAAATGACTTCTGGGAAAAAAACTGACATCTGGGCACCCTAACGACATCCGAGACGCCTCGACTCTTATCTCACACTATCTTAAAACATTCAAATATTAAACACATGTGATCTATTGACCTGCAGCAGACCTGCTAGTCCAGTCGATGGAAAAACCTGCTGCATCAAATTGGTGTTGCTACGAAAATATTTTTTTCTCATCATTTTGACAAGCTTGGTATTCTCAGTTAGTTAGTTTCTGCTATAAGTTAGAAGCGGGTGGGTCTTGATAATTCCCGTCTGTACGAGATACAGATTTAAAGTTCGCTCACGATTTTAATTAAATACGTAAATTAAGGAACGATTTAGTTGAATGGCTTTTTCAAATGCACTCCGCCAATTAGCCGGAATAGTTTTCGCCACCCTCTTTGTCGCTTCATTGCTTTGGGCTTGAGGGGAGGGGGGCGATTAGATAATTAAACGAAACTGGTCTGAACTTTATACAAGTTAAAGGGAAGGATTGCAAATTGGAGAATGCAGGGGTCACTCGGTTACAATGAGAGTATTGCTTTTTCAAGGAGTTGGGGAATCAAGGCGGGTTACTTGAGGGGATGGTTTCTTTTAAACCTTTTTCTTAGATCATCTGGTTCCAGCAATAATTACTTTTCAGATTAAGCACAAAAAATTTAAAAAAAAAAGATATGGGGTATTATTGGGGTATGGGGGTATTATTGGGGGTCTGGGGGGGGTTATTATTTGGGGTCTGGGGGTAATTTTGGCGGTCTGGGGATATTATTGGGGGTCTGGGAGGTATTATTGGGGGTCTGGGAGGTATTATTGGGGGTCTGGGGTATTATGGGGGTCTGGGGGGTATTATTGGGGGTCTGGGGGGTATTATTGGGGGTCTGGGGGGTATTATCGGGGGTCTGGGGGTATTATTGGGGGTCTGGGGGGTATTATCGGGGGTCTGGGGGGTATTATTGGGGGTCTGGGGGTATTATTAGGGGTCTGGGGGTATTATTGGGGGTCTGGGGTATTATTGGGGGTATGGGGTATTATTGGGGGTCTGGGGGTATTATTGGGGGTCTGGGGGTATTATTGGGGGTCTGGGGTTATTATTGGGGGTCTGGAGGTATTATTGGGAGTCTGGGGGGTATTATTGGGGGTCTGGGGGGTATTATTGGGGGTCTGGGGGGTATTATTGGGGGTCTGGGGGGTATTATCGGGGGTCTTGGGGGTATTATCAGGGGTCTGGGGGTATTATCGGGGGTCTGGGGTATTATTGGGGGTCTGGGGGTATTATTGGGGGTCTGGGGGTATTATTGGGGGTCTGGGGGGTATTATTGGGGGTCTGGGGGTATTATTGGGGGTCTGGGGGGTATTATTGGGGGTCTGGGGGGTATTATTGGGGGTCTGGGTGGTATTATTGGGGGTCTGGGGGGTATTATCGGGGGTCTGGGGGTATTATTGGGGGTCTGGGGGTATTATTGGGGGTCTGGGGTATTATTGGGGGTCTGGGGGTATTATTGGGGGTCTGGGGTTATTATTGGGGGTCTGGAGGTATTATTGGGAGTCTGGGGGGTATTATCGGGGGTCTGGGGGGTATTATTGGGGGTCTTGGGGGTATTATTGGGGGTCTGGGGAGTATTATTGGGGTATTATTCTGGGTATGAGGTATTATCGGGGTGTGTGGTATTAGGGGGGTATGGGGGTACTCTTGGAGTGTGGGGTATTAGGGGGTATGGGGGGGGGTACTTTTGGGGTGTGGGGTATTGGGGGGGTATGGGGGGTACTCTTGGGGTGTGGGGTATTAGGGGGGTATGGGGGGGGTACTCTTGGGGTGTGGGATATTAGGGGAGTATGGGGGTACTCTTGGGGTGCGGGGTATTAGGGGGGTATGGGGGGTATTATTGGGGGTCTGGGGTATTAGGGGGTATGGGGTATTGGGGTATTGAAGGATTGGGGATATGGGGAGGATTAGTGTATTAGTAATTATCCCCAAAGTAATACTCAACTGATCTTCGCAACTACTCACACTCCTCCCTCAACTACCCCTAACCCCAGGGAAATTCCACAGAGGAGTTAAGGATATATTTTTTATTTATTTACATCTGCGTCCAATGTTTGATTGCAGATGTTCTTTAAATTTTCAAATACAAAATATTGCGTCAGAATTACATAGTTAAGGATATTATTATCTACATCCAGTTCGAACCTCATCTTAGATTTCAGGCCTAATTTACTTAGGTATATCGAGATGCATTTAATTATCTGAAGTATCGTTTTTCATATAATTGTGTCCCCAAGATTAGATTGAAGCTAGATCGATTTTCGGAAATAATATCCCAACCGCAATTTTCCCTAAAAACCAATTTAAAAAAAAATCTCGTTGACGAGCACTATTGGCTTTTCTGGCTCGCGTTTTCAATCGCTCTAAAAAGTTGTCGAAGCGCCTAAATGGGCTCGAATGAAAATCGTACGGTTGAATAAACAGGACATTTAAAGAGGGCCAAGTCGTATAAACATGAAGAAAAACAGTCCATAAACCTCCTACTCTCGAGTATCCTGAGAGGAAAACTAGGTAGACGTCCCACGAGTTTTTACGAGTGCCCTGTAATAAGGCCCTCGAGTGCGAGCAAACAGTTTTTATTTAAGAATTTAGTAGGGCAACTGCCCTTTTTATGACCATTACAAATCCTTTATATAAAAACGAGTTAATTATATCGATTTTTATAATAATTGAACAAAAAAACTGTTCTCACGGGTTCGACAACGTATAATTTTTATATTCTATTATATCCTAGCCTATTAAATTAATATAAATGGCGTCACGCGCACTGGCAAACAATTGTTTTATAATTGCTCTAGAGGGCTAATTAGGGTAGAAATATGTAAATTGATGGACAAAAGAGACCGAAAATTGTCTGGAATAGAAGGACAAAGGGGTGGTTATGGTCTGAAACCTTTATAACTGTTTTTTCCCTGTTACACTAAAAAAATTTAATCTTCTTGAAAAGCTTCTGAGCTATGATGGTCCTAAGCTTCTCTTATATGACTTTTCTTAAAATTTTAAAAATCGTTATGTAACTAATAACGAATATCTCGATAAAAAGCTCGCTTGGGAAAAACGTGAGTTTATATCGGGCGTTATTCGTGATAAAAAGTGAAATAATATTAAATAGGAATGGTTGAGAAGAAACGATTTTGTGGCACGAGAAGTCTTTTGTGGGTACAAGTCCTCCGTTTTCTTTAAAAAATTAAAGTTCATCAAAGGATTTTTCTCTTTTATCATACGTGATCCTTTTGAAAATTAAAAAAATCCGCTAAAAGCCACATTCCAGATAAGGAATTGAAATTAAATTCTTCAGAATTTCAACTCCAACAAAGTTTTTATTGCTTTGTATCTTCCATTTCTTATTAACTAATTTCCGGAGGAAAGCAGGCTATTGAGGTCGGCTTAGAGGCTTATATTAATTTTTTTTAAAGTGAAATAAAAAAAATCTACCTAAAAATATTTCGGAAAAGTTTCTGTTGGTTTTTTTTTATGAGAAAAATGTCGGAAATAGAATGAATACCAGGAAATTGATCGATTGCGCTTTTCCAGTATGCGAACAGAATTGAAAGGTTTTTTATTTATTTATGTATTTATTTTATTAAAAATTTGAAAAGTTCTGTCTGGGTAAGCTCCAGATAAGTTTTTCTTCGATAATTAAACTTGTATTTTCCCCTCGTCTATTGTAAATTTATCAAAGTTGTCAAAAGTTAACCCCGAACCCGTTCGCCGTGCGATTAAACGAAGATTTCCGAACTAAAGTTAGAACGATTGACCTCATTAGTGTTGCAGAACAGTTAATTACCGTCTTATTGAATATTTGAGACACATGATTGACCGATTAATTAGGGGAAAAGGGTCCCAGGGAAAATTTCGCATTTCTGATAGTCCCGAGGGGTGAGTTATATAAAACTTGATCGATATCCCCCCTTATCACCCGTTAACCAACTCAAACACTTATGTAACCAATCAAAATTTGATTAAAAAGAATTCTTACATAAAGCAAAATAACAAAAGTTGTATCAAGTGTCATGAAGAGCAACTGTTTCCAAAAGTGGGCAGCAACATGGGAACTATTAATCACAAGGGACCACCAAAATGAGTTGCTTCAACTGGTAGGTAGCCGTAAATAAGTCATAAAAACTGACTCCACGAGATGAAATAAGAGCTCAACTTTAATTATTCTAGTTAAATTCAAACTCGACATGGAGTATTATTTGTTCGCAACTCACGGACCGTAATCAAGCAGAATTTCTCTAAATGAAACATTTTCCCTGTTGACGATTTTAACTTGGAAATTTACGCTCTCATAACTCAAACATCGAATTGAAAGGTTAAAAAAAAATTGTTATTTTATCATAAAAATCTCAGAAAATGGAAATTTTTTTTGGGAGGGGGGGGGAGATATAATTAAAACAGCAGTCTGTAAACAGTAACGAGGGGCTAGTTACGATTCCGGGTTTAATAAAAATTTTCGAGCGGTATTGTCTCAAAACTTCATCCCTTCTTTTATCCTTTCTGGTTGAATGAAAACGAGCTAATATTTAAACGGGGTGAAAAAAATGTTCACCCTCAACTGGCTTTTCCACAGGACTTCACCCGAGAATTGCAGCAAATTGGAGCAATTACAAGTCCCGGAAGAAAAACTTCCATTTTCGGCCTCCAAACTCACGAACAACAAGTCCATAATGGATTTCTTCACTAGAATGGTTCATTTTTATTCTCGTCTTTTATGACCTCACGCTTTTTTTGGAACGTAAAAAGCTTAAATGAGGTAATAAAGATCGATGTCGACTTTCACCATTGTAGACCTTTGATCGAATTTTTTTGAAGTCGGAGTCATCAAATTCGTTGTAAACAAAGAAGAAGAGTTCTTTTCAGTTTTAAAAGTCGACGCGGCGAGATCTGAAGTAACCCTTGACAAAAGAGTGTGTGACACGTGTGTGAGGAGACTTGACCTCAAACGTTCAAATTTGACCACAAAGCAACTTCTTATCTTAATCAAAGAGAATTTTAAATTAAATTAAAGGCTGGGAATGTAATAAATCTTGAGAAAATAGAAAATTCTTGAAGATAGAAAAGTTGTCTCCCAACTCGGGGGAATGAGGCCATCGGTAGAGCCTCTTTTGATGATCGAAGAGTTGTCTCCTATCCCAGGGGAATGAGGCCATGGGTAGTGCCTCTTTTGATGATCGAAGAGTTGTCCCCCACTCCAGGGGAATGAGGCCATGGGTAGTGCCTCTTTTGATGATCGAAGAGTTGTCTCCCAACTCAGGGGAATGAGGCCATGGGTAGTGCCTCTTTTGATGATCGAAGAGTTGTCTCCCTACTCAGGGGAATGAGGCCATGGGTAGTGCCTCTTTTGATGATCGAAGAGTTGTCTCCCAACTCAGGGGAATGAGGCCATGGGCAGTGCCTCTTTTGATGATCGAAGAGTTGTCTCCCAACTCAGGGGAATGAGACCATGGGTAGTGCCTCTTATGATGATCGAAGAGTTGTCTCCCAACTCAGGGGAATGAGGCCATGGGTAGTGCCTCTTTTGATGATCGAAGAGTTGTCTCCCAACTCAGGGGAATGAGGCCATGGGTAGTGCCTCTTTTGATGATCGAAGAGTTGTCTCCCATCCCAGGGGAATGAGGCCATGGGTAGTGCCTCTTTTGATGATCGAAGAGTTGTCTCCCAACTCAGGGGAATGAGACCATGGGTAGTGCCTCTTATGATGATCGAAGAGTTGACTCCCTACTCAGGGGAATGAGGCCATGGGTAGTGCCTCTTTTGATGATCGAAGAGTTGTCTCCCAACTCAGGGGAATGAGGCCATGGGCAGTGCCTCTTTTGATGATCGAAGAGTTGTCTCTCATCCCAGGATAATGAAGCCATGGGTAGTGCCCTTATCATGATCGAAGCGTTGTCTCCCTACTCAGGGGAATGAGGCCATGCGTAGTGCCTCTTTTGATGATCGAAGAGTTGTCTCCCAACTAAGGGGGTTTAGGCCATGGCTAGCACTTCAAGAAGCACCATTACTCAATTTGAAGTTTTAGGAGGAAGGTTTTTTCTCCCTCTTTTGCTTTTTTTTCCGGTTGCAGGTGTTTGAAGTCTTGACGTTGGCATTTTTGTTTTTCACGGTAGAAAAGAGTCGGACGTGTGGTTTTGCCAGAGGAGGGCGACCACGAGATGTGACAAGAGTGGAAATCGACCATGCCCGAATCCCCTTTTTCTCTACACAGAGAAGACAAAAAGAAAACGTGGACCAGTGAAATATTCAACAGAGGCATTTTCTTAAATAATTTATTCTCAAGAAGATTCTTACGTGTTTTAATTCTAAAAGAAACATTAAAGATTAATCTAAACAAAACCCATTTATTTTTTTATTTTCTCGTAAAAAATTTAAAATTCATCCATAAAAAAAGGTTTTCTGCAATCTACTTAAAAATGTTATTTCTTTTTATGGCCGCAATCAAGTTTTATCGATATAATAGTCAATATCGTTAAAATTCAACGAATTTATCATCGGGGTGACTTTGAAGCTTTTCAAACTGAAAGATGTCTTTATTTGAAAAATGATGTAAGTCCAACCTAAAAAGTATTCCAAATCTTTTTTGTAGGCCAAAATCAACTTAAAAATTGACTTTTCTTAAGCTAAAAAGGTCAAAAACCACATGAAAATTGCCATCTAAAAGTGTCTGTATCGTCTAAAATGGTCAAAATAACCCAGAGAATCGACTAAAATCTTATCTAAAACGGTCTGCATCGTCGAAAATGGTCAAAATAACCCTCAGGATCGACATTAATTTTATCTAAAAGTGTGCGGATCGTTTAAAATTGTCGAAATTCACATAAGAATCGACTGAAATCTTATCGTCGTAAAATCTGTATCGTCGAAAAGGTAAAATCCACCTGAAAATGGACTAAAGGCTTATCTAATAGTGTCTGCATCGTCTAAAAAGGTCAAAATTCACCTAAAAGCAATCTATTTCCTTTAAAGACACAAGGAAAAAATAACTTCTAAAATATTTAAAATATGCCAGAGAACATTCAGATTGTCTCTCGTTTAATTATAAAGAAATGAATTTTAATTGGCACTAAAATGTGGACATCAGGAATTTCAGAATTCCGACCATTTTTTCTTATGAATAATTGTTTTTATTTAATTAAAGTCGAAATTTAAGTAGTCAAGATTGAATTTCGTATTTATTTTTAATTTTTAAAAAAAGCCTTTTGTATTCTGTGGACGAAAAAAAGAGTCATTTGGGTCATTTGTGTAAAATGACTGTTATCGTGTCATGAAAATTTTTTATCTTGTTTTTTTGTCTAGGATTTACATTCATTGGGGTTGTTTTAAGAAAAAAAGAGTCGTACAATAAATTGATTACCTTTTAAAAAGATTTATTTTAAGATAAAGATGGGGTTTTTTCCTTAAAAAAAGGGTGGACGGTGACGATAAAAACGACGCAGTTTCATTAATGGCCGAGATTTTGATTGATAAGACCGTTACCAGCATCAGGTTAGACAAATGGGGCAATTTATCTTCGACATTCGGATATAACTCGAACCTTAGGAGGAAATTCTAGAAGAGTATTCAACGTAAAAGGGAAGGGAAAAATTTTTCAGTAGTTTCCAGTTACAGGGAGGGCGTTTCTTTTTAAAGGCTACCTGGAGGAGTACACCTGGCACTCGGGTCACGGCAGTTAGAAGGCCACCTGCTTAGTTTTTCGACTATTCTTAACCGGTGACGTGTCGTCAATCAAGTAGGAAAATCCGGTAAATGTAAATATGTCAAAATAATATCGCCTTTTTAACAAATAGACACCTTTAAAGGGATTTAGGGGTCTTTAAAGGTGCCGACCTTTTCAGCTGCGGATGAATCATGGGGGAGCACGTTAACCCTAGGACTTTCATCATTTTTGACGAAAAAGGGTCTTAGTTCACATACTTATGAAGAAAAAATTCGATTCCGGAGGGATTTACGGACTAAAACTTGCGGGGGATCGTCAAATTAGCGAAATCACTCCTCTTTTAGCCCATAAACATTCTCAGGATTTCAAGGTAGATGGGAAATTCCTCAGTGATCTGGACCTCCCCCTCTTGATATACGCTTTAATATAGAATTTCTTCAAAATTCCAATAGGAACGGAATCGAAAAGAATTAAATTATTTCTCTAATTGGCGAAACGGTTGGTTTAGGCTCTTCTAGGTTGGCACAGACCCAGAACAAGCCAAACTAATCAATGTTGATCTTCGTCTCAATATCGAACGTTTAAAATTTTCATCAGGGAGAAGAAAAAGTTTTCGACTTTTCCTTGACCCCTGATTTTTTTTATTTTATCTTTTAGCAAATCAACCGACATCTACTTTTATATTGCTTTCTTCAAAGTTCTGAATAAAGTATCCCCCCTCCACTCTCAGAGGACCTTTTTATGAACAAACTTTACTCTTGGACTGTATTGTCATCGTAATTTTTTATACTTGTAGGAAGTTATGAAAGTTTAACGTATAGAAATGAGAGAGAAAAATATATTAAAATTAGAAAACAGTATTGACTTCTGCTGCAACGTTGACATTTGATTTCTTCCATCCTAAAAACCCCTATTCCCCAAGCCCTTCCCTCCCAAATATCCTCCAGTACCCCTATAATTAGTCAACTCCATCTAAACACCACCATTCCTCCAAGCTCGTCTCTCAGATAGCTCCGCACATCTCCAGAAACCCTTTAATAATTTAACCTCCATCCAAATAACACCAATGCCCCTCCCCCAATATCCCCAAATACTCCTTTACCCAGGAACTCCATCTGAATAACCCTAATCCCCCCAAATACCCTCCAATACCCATATGATCAGTACATTCCATCCGAATAACCCTAATCGCCCCCCCCAATATACCCCAATACCCCTTTAATCAGTAAACTCCAAATCCTCCAAATACCCATATAATCAGTAAAGTCCATGCTGATAACCGTAACCCCCCCCCAAATACCCCCCCCAATACCCATATAATCAGTAAAGTCCATCCGGATAACTGTAATCCCCCTCAAATATACCCCAATACCCCTTAAATCAGTAAACTCTAAATCCCCCCAAATACCCCCCAATACCCATATAATCAGTAAATTCCATCCGTATACCCTAATCCCCCCAAATACCCCCCAATACCCATATAATCAGTAACTTCCATCCGGATAACCTTAATCCCCCCAAATATACCCACATACCCCTTTAATCAGTAAGCTCCAAATACCCCCCAATACCCATATAATTAGTAAATTTCATCCGGATAACCGTAACCCCCCCCCAATACCCTTTTAATCTGTTAACTCCACTCGAATACCCCTGACCCCCCCCCCAATACCAGTTATCAGTAAATTCCATCCGGATAACCCTAATCCCCCCAAAATACCCCCAATACCCACATAATCAGTAAACTCCATCCGGATAACCGTAATCCCCCCAAACATACCCCAATACCCCTTTAATCAGTAAGCTCTATATACCCCCCAATACCCATATAATTAGTAAATTTCATCCGGATAACCTTAACCCCCCCCAAATATACCCCAATACCCCTTTAATCTGTAAACTCCACCCGAATACCCCTAATACCCCTACGATCCCCCATACTCCTTTAATCAGTAAACTCCAAATCCTCCCAAGATCCCCCAATACCCCTTTAATCTGTAAACTCCACCCGAATACCCCTAATACCCCTACTATCCCCCATACCCCTTTAATCAGTCAACTCCATCCTAATACCACTATTCCTCCAAGCTTGCCCCTCAAATATTGTCTTTAGACTTGATTATCTTAAAACTATGTAGTTGGATTTATAGGATCTTGGTGGTGAGAAGGTTTTTCTCCTTGGTTGAATTTGTATCACCTAGCTGTTTAAATTTTGTCTGCATACAAAAAAGTGACGTAAAGATAAACTGATGGAAGTAGGAGTGCCATGATCACACTGTCTCCATACATAAAACATGACATTCTAATCCTATAAGACTTTCGAGAGCTTATCTTCGTGAAATTTTAATACAAAATTACGTATATTTTTGTATCTGAACTTTAAACAAATAAAACGTCGGACGCGAAATAAACGTTTCAACGTTTTCTCTCCCAATAGAATTACACTCAGGGGAAAATTCCATCATTCCAATAGGTATCATAGAGAGAACGTTCAAGCACAATATTAATGACTGACAATTAGTACGAGCCCTGTGAGAGTCAGGGCTGACTAATCACTACACGATAACGGCGTAAAGTCGTATATCAGCCCTCCACTCCCCTTTCTATACACAAAGTATGGAACTGACTTGAAATTTTTTTAAATCTTTTACAAAAATCAAAGTCTAATTTCAGGTCCGGCCCTGTTTCCAGGTGGATGGGACGGAACCAATTTGCAATTTGGATGAATAATAGAAAATGTAAACATGATCCAGTTTGACATCAATTGGTTGGGACGGTTCTCGAAGGGGGAGTTCTTTTGCAATTCATAATCCATTATCCGTCGCTAATGGAACATTTTGTGATAGGCATTCGATTATATCTACACCTGGATTTTTTTCCGTCCCCTTTATTCTTTTGCCGTCCACTTTTTTTGAAAGGATCTACAAAATAAAATTATAAAAAAGTTTGAATTTAAATAGGAGGGTAAAGAAATCAGAACAATGAAGTGCCCTCTGGGGATTTTGTCTGGAGCTGCTCCTAAGAAAACTTCCTCTAATTTTATTTTTTGAGATATTTGAGTAGGTGAAATTCCTTGTAAGTGGATTTGAAGTTGAAAGTCGTGATTTTCGTCTTCCACCTGTTACTGCCGTATAAAAACGAGCCCTTTGGCCCCCTTTAAAAACTTTTTTGTTTCATCAAATAGGAAACAATTTCTGGCAACTGAAGAACGGGAGTTGGTCTCCAAGAAAAGAGAGCGGCGGGGGCTTAAAGTTTTGTACTTAAAACAGTTTGAGGACGACTTTGTTTCAGCCATATCCAACGTTTTCTCGCAAACTTTTTCCCTTCTTTTTTTCCTCTTTCTCGCTGCTCCCGAACAATATTTTCTTCGAGAAGATTTCAATCTTTGAGTTTTATTGTTCGAAAGTGCTTATTAAACTTTACGATCTGAAAATGTGGTAAAGTAGTTCAATTTCTGCAGTTTGAGCGAGGCCATTAGTGGTGAATACCAAAGGCTATGAAATTGAGTTTTGGTTATTTTGGTTTTAACTTCTTGGATTGAATCAAAAGTGCAAATTTTTTATTGTGAGTAAAGTATGATTCTAAGGGGAAAAAAGGGCTAAAGAGGAGCCCACTTAAAAGTTCTTTAGCGTTTCCATATTGTCGAGAGAGGCTAATAATACGTACGTGACTGCGAATAAGACAAGAGCCTCGCGAAGACAAGCCTACCTCCTTTTCCTTAACAGGGCCCTTGTCACAAGTTGCTAAGCCTTTCCATCACAACTCCGCTGTCATGCCGGCGTCGCTCGGGCCAGGAAGCTCATTATTTCATGCGATTCCGAAGACTCCGAAGCCGGGGAGCGCGAAAGACTCCCGGCCCTACGGCTAATAACGAACCCAACCCTCGACTTAGCAACTTTCCAACTCGTTAGCTTCCCGTATTTAAACTCTGTTCGAAATTATGCTCATTAACTTAATGAGGAGTAGGTACCCTCGCGTATAGTCTTCATATGGAGAACGAAAACTAGAGAAGTAAGAAACTTATGACTTATTGATGCTTGGATACTTTGTAAAATGTTCAACCAAGTACTCCTTATGGTCCAATTATTACGTTTGTATTTGCAAAGACATCAAATCGCAGTGGGAGGGTGAGGGATAGTCCAGGAGGGTAGGGGAGGTGATGGGAGATTGGAGAGGTTTCCTGTGGAGAGGTTTCTAAATGATCGATTTGAAAGCCTAGTTGGTCAGTTTTTAGGTTATCGACTATTTCTGGTCAACGGCAAACTTCAAAGAATTTATCTATTTTTACCTCAGAACTTATCAACATCTCGATTGTAGCGGTCTGAGCTGAAGAAAAAATATGGAATAACTATTTCAGCTATTTCCATAAACTCCTAGGATAGGGTTTCACTTTGTTTTCAAATAGCAATAATTTCTCCAAAGCCTTTCTAAAAACGGATATCTCGTCCTATTATCGAACGTTTCCCAATGGTTTAAAAGGTCAAAAAAATAAAGATTGTCAATTAGATTCTTGAGAGAGCACTATTATAGGGAAATAAATTTTAAAAAGAGTGGAATTGTCATTTTCATAAGAATTCGGTATAACACAAGAATGCGACAGCGTTGCTACCACGGGTTTTGTACCTGTTCAACCTCGGAGAGCGTGACGAATCAGTTTCAAAACACAAAAAGTCCTCCTGATTATGTTTACCGTTGATTTATCACGGATAATTGAATAACCTGATTTTTAAAACTCACCTTTATTCGAATATCCAAAAATTTCGTCGACGTCGAATTTGTTTCCGGTTCGAAATTGAGTAGTCGACGGGTTGGAAATAGGGGCGAGACTGAATCTTCGGGGGCGGGAAAGCAACCCTTTTACCCCACTTGCTACATTTTCACCCCGCGCCTGCAACAGACTTTACCCTGTTCATGGTTTAACAAGCTAATTTTCTCTCATAAACCTCGCTCCAGAGACCAAAACTGGACTTAATTCAATTACACGTGGACCTTTACTGTAATATTGGCCAGGAAGTTTGACGTAATAACGAAAGTCGTCTTTTTCTCCTTTGTTCACGAAATGTGTAATCCTAGAGATGGAAAATGGGATACGTAGGCCAAGAAAGGAGTACAATATTATAATCTAAATTAACTTTGCATAAAAAAGGGTACAATTGTGGAAGATATGCTGTATTAGGTGTATTGGGGTAATTTATGGTGTTGAGGGAAACCAATGGTGTCCAGGGTAATCACTGGTGTCGAGGGTAATCTCTGTTGTCGAGGGTAATCACTGGTGTCGAGGGTAATCTCTGGTGTCGAGGGTAATCTCTGGTGTCGAGGGTAATCTCTGGTGTCGAGGGTAATCTCTGGTATCGAGGGTAATCTCTGGTGTCGAGGGTAATCTCTGTGAGGGTGAATCTTGAGGGTAATCTCTGAGGGTAATTCTGAGGGTATTCGAGGTAATCTCTTATAGTCAGAGGGTAATCTCTTATATAGAGGGTAATCTCTTATATAGAGGGTATCTCTTATATAGAGGTAATCTCTTATATAGAGGGTAATCTCTTATATAGAGGGTAATCTCTTATATGAGGGTAATCTTTATAGAGGGTAATCTCTTATATAGAGGGTAATCTCTTATATAGAGGGTAATCTCTTATATAGAGGGTAATCTCTTATATAGAGGGTAATCTCTTATATAGAGGGTAATCTCTTATATAGAGGGTAATCTCTTATATAGAGGGTAATCTCTTATATAGAGGGTAATCTCTTATATAGAGGGTAATCTCTTATATAGAGGGTAATCTCTTATATAGAGGGTAATCTCTAATGACGAGGGTAATCTTTAATGACGAGGGTAATCTCTGGTGTCGAGGGTAATCTGTGGTATCGAGGGTAATCTCTGGTGTCGAGGGTAATCTCTTATATAGAGGGTAATCTCTTATATAGAGGGTAATCTCTTATATAGAGGGTAATCTCTTATATAGAGGGTAATCTCTTATATAGAGGGTAATCTCTTATATAGAGGGTAATCTCTTATATAGAGGGTAATCTCTTATATAGAGGGTAATCTCTTATATAGAGGGTAATCTCTTATATAGAGGGTAATCTCTTATATAGAGGGTAATCTCTTATATAGAGGGTAATCTCTTATATAGAGGGTAATCTCTTATATAGAGGGTAATCTCTAATGACGAGGGTAATCTCTAATGACGAGGGTAATCTCTGATGACGAGGGTAATCTCTGGTGTGGAGGGTAATCTCTGGTGTTGAGGGTAATCTCTGGTGTTGAGGGTAATCTCTGGTTTTGAAAGTACTTTCGTCTGTTGAGATTACTGTAAAATGATGTATTGAAGGTAGTTAGTGGTATTGGGGTAACCAGCACTATTAGGCTTATCTATGATATTGGGGTCGGTATGTATGGCGACCACCAGGTAAACGGATGGAATGGATATGGGAAAAATGGCTAGTGAGAGAAGAGTTCCTCTACAGCCCAAACAGCCAAAATAACTGTGCTAGGACTGTCCAGTGTCCTCGTCCTGAATTTCCACAGAAGCTCGTTTTCACCAAAAATATCATTTATTGACTTTTTTTTTATATATATCGTACGATGGCATTTTTCTGAAGAAAGCAAATTGACAAGAAGACATGAAAACGCTGAATATGTAAGAAATAGATCAAAGAAGGTTCCTCAGTCCTCTGATTCAACCAGCATAATGGACAAATAGAACGAATAAGGGTAAAAGGGAATAAAATAGTGGTAAAAGAGTGTTGAACTGTTCTAATGGAGTTCGTGTAACGGTTTTGATATAAAATAATTTCTTATTTTGGCTCTGGTTAACAAGGTTTGAACTTTGAAATGAGCGGAACCCGTTGAATTTTCCGTTCGCAAAGCACATAAAGATCAAAAGAGGAAGTTGGAAAGCTTTTCTACCTGCCGAGGACCCCGGGTGTTCTCTTCTTTGTTTGACAACACGTGGCAGACGGCTGTAAATCTGGTGGTTCCCCCCTCGCTTTCGGTCCACTCGTAATTTGACGTTCGTCGTAATATTTCATCCTCCCAGGGTCTTAAAAGTTCCCCCGCACAGCAGGGATGGGATTTTTTTTTTCAATAACGCAGAATTTTTTTTGATGCTCTCACTGGTCCTAGCAATTTGGCAACACTTGACCTCTGAATAATAAACCATTGTGTAAAGAATGTTGATTGTGAAAATTAAACAAAGCGATTAAATGCGGGTAAATAACATTCGTTCAGGTAATGATTACCGAGAAATTCCAAGTTCACACTTGAGCTAAAACGACAATAGATATGCTGTAGGTCTTCCCTGAGACTTTCCTTTGTCATCCTTGAAGGGAACTCAACCTTCCTTTTTTTCTCTCACTCTCCTCCCCTCCCGCCGACATTGCTAGTTGTCAACTCTGTGACATTTCAGTCGGAACAAAATAAACATGCACACACACAAAAAAACAGAAAACGACGTGGGGAGGTTTCGGTGGAACAGAAATAAAATGGAAACAATAAGGAAAGTTTTCCTTTGGGGATTTGGTAAAAAATTTGTTTGGTGACCATAACTACAAGGGTGGTCCTTTGCGTTCTCAATTTTTTTGGATATATGATGTAGCCGCGTGCTGGAACAGTAGCGTCAGTAGCACAGTGTGGGAAGTGGGAAGATTGATTTCCCTCCATGGGAGCTCATAAAATCTTAAAGGCTTTACATCGACATTATCGATAATGTTTGTGAGTTTATGTTATAAAATACGTTGTGGGGAAGGCATTAAATTCTAATTCCATCGTCTATCGAGGTACTGAGTCAGAGTGTGGTAGCCTTCGGTCCGGATGTTTCTTGTCTCGATCGCCATTCTCCGACTTTTTATTGCCCGTGTTCGGAAATTATCCCCTTGTTTATTTGTCTCCACTCCTTCGTGAACAAGATGAAGAAGAAAGAAAAAGGATCCGAACCCTGCCCGACCGGTTTTGATAATTCCAGCTACCGATCGGTGCTAATAACCAGACTTGGATGGGGGAAAAAAATCAATTTTAGTAATTTCTTTAAAAAAGGGCCTCTTTTTCTCGGATTCCCTTTTATTTGACATGTGTGATTTTCCAGAAGAGCATGGGGAAGGCCTATTTGATGTAAGTGCAGAAATGGGAGGGGATACAAGTGGCCTAATAGCGAAAGGACAAAGAGGGGGGTCTAAACAAAAGGTTCAAAGGGCCCTCCCAGAGAGTACTAAGTGAAACAAATGAAAGGGCTCCTTCCTAAGCACCTATAATAACGGACAGACTACCTGGACCCCTGGCAACATTAGCGATCCTCGACTTTCACAGCTTCGGAGTCCCTGGACCGGTCTCGAGATTCTAAAGACACAAAAAAAAGTCACTTCACACGACCGGAGAGATTAATCTATGTTAAATTCCTTTGTTTTCTTCGATTTTTATTGCGTAAGAAAAAATAAAATGTATTCTACCTGGACCCTGTCGAGATAAATCATCTTTTAAGTGGATTGCGGGGGGGATGTTTTGTGGCTTATTGTGAGAACCGAAGAAGGATCGCTTTTTTGAGTTATTATGGGCAAATATGTCAGTCTCAGGTAAAAGGGAATACGACTAACGAGAAGACGACCAATATCGACGAATTTATTCACAAACAACCAAAAAAGTTGCTTTTCTAAGACTTATATGAGTCAACAACTATAATGAGAAATGTTGAAATCCATTTTACGATCGTACTTAAATATCTGAGTAGGTCGTTAACTAAAAATTGACTTGCAATTAGAAATAAAACGGTTTTACATAAAATAAAACGATGAAGGAATCGATCTGAGCTTGCCCTTGGATTCGTGGTCAAAGGTCAAATGATTGACTGGTAATTGGGTGGATTGGGGATAGTCTTTTAACTGGGGGGTTGCCTAGTAACTGATAACTGATAAGGGATGCATGGTAACTGGGGGGAGTTGCTTGGAAACAGTGGGAGTTGCTTGGCAACAGTGGGAGTTGCTTGGCAACAGTGGGAGTTGCTTGGCAACAGAGTGGAGTTGCTTGGCAACAGAGTGGAGTTGCTTGGCAACAGAGTGGAGTTGCTTGGCAACAGAGTGGAGTTGCTTGGCAACAGAGTGGAGTTGCTTGGCAACAGAGGGGAGTTGCTTGGCAACAGAGTGGAGTTGCTTGGCAACAGAGTGGAGTTGCTTGGCAACAGAGTGGAGTTGCTTGGCAACAGAGTGGAGTTGCTTGGCAACAGAGGGGAGTTGCTTGGCAACAGAGGGGAGTTGCTTGGCAACAGAGGGGAGTTGCTTGGCAACAGAGGGGAGTTGCTTGGAAACAGAGGGGAGTTGCTTGGCAACAGAGGGGATTGTCTGGAATAGCATCGTCGCTAGGTGGAAAATATAGTATGTGACTGGGAGGCTGTATAGTAACTGATAACTGATAAGGGATGCATGGTAACTGGGGGCAGTTGCTTGGCAACAGTGGGAGTTGCTTGGCAACAGTGGGAGTTGCTTGGCAACAGTGGGAGTTGCTTGGCAACAGTGGGAGTTGCTTGGCAACAGTGGGAGTTGCTTGGCAACAGTGGGAGTTGCTTGGCAACAGTGGGAGTTGCTTGGCAACAGTGGGAGTTGCTTGGCAACAGAGGGGAGTTGCTTGGCAACAGGGGGAGTTGCTTGGCAACAGAGGGGAGTTGCTTGGCAACAGAGGGGAGTTGCTTGGCAACAGATGCTGGAGGGGAGTTGCTTGGCAACAGTGGGAGTTGCTTGGCAACAGTGGGAGTTGCTTGGCAACAGAGGGGAGTTGCTTGGCAACAGAGGGGAGTTGCTTGGCAACAGGGGGAGTTGCTTGGCAACAGAGGGGAGTTGCTTGGAAACAGAGGGGAGTTGCTTGGGAATAGAGGGGAGTTGCTTGGGAACAGAGGGGATTGTCTGGAATATAGCATCGTCGCTTGGTGAAAATATAGTATGTGACTGGGAGGCTGTATAGTAACCGGCAATATGTGTGGGGGGATTTTGAGGAAGTTACAGTGCAGATTTATAAATTCAATATGTAGTTGTAAGGTTTTAGGTTTTAATTACCATAATTCATACCAAATGTACACAATGGAGAGAACATAAATTGAAAGGCAACGTTTTGGTCGGGTTTATATACGGTAGACAACATTATTAAGGCATAAATTCCATTGTACTGCGAATTCACATCGACAGCAACTGTTTCGCTTGAAACCAATCACTTAAGTCTTCTGTTATCCGAATACGAACCTAATAAACTTTTCATTTTCAAAACGAAGTCTCGATATTTTGACAAAAAGAGCCACGTGTCGACCATGAATG
Organism: Orius laevigatus; assembly: GCA_018703685.1. Lineage (NCBI taxonomy): Eukaryota > Metazoa > Arthropoda > Insecta > Hemiptera > Anthocoridae > Orius > Orius laevigatus. Next base: position 140,211 of record JAGWEN010000133.1, on the reverse strand, counting down.
ACTCATTTTGGTTCCTACATGATATTTTCCGAGGGTTATTGAGCTCCGTGTATTATTGAATATTACCCGAAGAAGATGAACCCAAGAAAAAAAGTTTTTCTTCCCTTTTTTTATGCTAAAGTTTGCTCATTGAGGAAGAAGAGGAAGGTTGAGGGGTAAACCGACCCTCTTTTTACTTTATTATCCCTCTTCAAGGATGGCTCTTGAAACATGTATCGGATGTTCCGACATTTTCATTACTTGGAATCAAGGCTCAAGGTTGAAAAGAAAAAATTTTCATAAAAAAATCCGATAATTTTTTACAGAAACACAAAGTTCAATAAAGTGAAAACTTAGTTTTTGATATGAATGATTGAAGCCGAGCTAATTTGTTCGGAAGATTGAAGCCCAATTCCGTTCCATATCCGCTTATACGACTCCAACATCAATTTAAAATTTTATACGAGTAAAATTGAGCAAAATCGAAAAACTTGCACATATCTCGTTTGATTTATTTTAAAAAGTTCTATGAAAATAAATGGGTTTGTTTTTTATGTTCTCATTTAGTCATGAAATTGTAATTTCAGGTTTCTTGCTCGGGAGTTCTAAGCCCTCGCTCCCTCGAAAGCCTTATTGCTAAATTAGACCGCAACACTCGGCACTTGACTTAACCGCCGAGGTTTTGTCCTCATCCTTGTTTACACGCTCGATTCGGCTATATTTGGAGTCCGGAACGCAAAGGCACGGATTTCATAAGCTTACATTCGAGTCTCTGTTCTGCTCCATTTCACCACGTTCCCATTTAAGGCGAGATTATTGTTGGAGAAATATGGTTTGGAGGATAAGTTCAAAAATTGGGGATAAAAAAACAAGTTACTGGAATTTTCCCAAGTATGTACTAAAAGAACTTAAAAAAATTCCATAGAAAAATTCATTTCACACTCCTTCGCCTCCACACCACCCCATTACCACTATTAAAACTATAGCATTCCAATAACTCGATTGCCTAACAATAATAATTAAACACTACTAATTCGTCCGATCACTATAATCTGGATTCTAGATAGCACTCAACAACACCGATTACCAACAACACCGCAAATACCATCAATAAAATAGATTACCTCCAATAGCGCAGGTTACCTCAATACCCCAGATTACCCACCCTCACCACCGCAGATTTCCCGCCCTCAATACCCCAGATTTCTCACCCTCAATACCCCAGATTACTTACCCTCAACACCGCAGATTGCCCACCATCACTAGAGTTAGTGAAAGCTAGGGGAGGTGGAGAGTTACAGGGAGTTGGAGGGTGTTGTGGGTGTTAGGGAAAGGAGAGGGAGTTGGGGGAGTTAGGGGGAGATGTGGGATTTAGAGGGAGGTGGGGAAGTTAGAATGACGGAAAAAAATTTTCAGAAAGTTTTGGTTGGGGCCATCTCCAGACTGTTTTAGATAAAATTTAAAGCCATCATAGTTTTCGATATCGATCATTAAAAAAGTTGCTTCCGTTTGATTTATCGTTAAAATATTTCAAAATCGGGCAATGAACCTGTAGAGTTCGGAGTAGAGCCCCGTGATGGAATATGGAAGGGTTTATCCCGAAGACTTTTTTTAAGCCAGATTTACCGTCGGACATGTCTCTCGACGAAAAAGAGGGGGCAAAAAGCCCCAAAACCTCGTAAAACATAATTTGTCAAATTAGATTACGTTTTTATCCTCATAGGCGCTCCGGGTGAGACGTTTACCGAGGGTGAGGAGGAGGCGAAGGGAAAAAATTACCCGAAGGATTAAAAAGCGAGTTTAAAGACGACGATAAATGTTTTTAAAAACGGGTTGGAAATCATAAAAAACGAAAGAAACAACACGACCTGTTCTGAAACAACCTAAATATTCGGGCGCATAATTTTTTTTTAACGCTTCTAATCTTGTAATTTATAACAGCCATCAAAAAGCAGCCATCATTTTTATTGATATTTTAAAATAAAATGTTTATTCATTAATCTTTTATGTATAAAATACAACTTCACACCTTTATATGCTAAATTGTTGTAACAGTTCAGATCCCGCCAAAAGTGATATTTTACAGCAATTTTTCGAAAGCCAAAATCTCAAATTAATTTGAAATTAGGTACATTTAATCTTTGATAAGATAAGAGAAAGCCCTGAAAATTTCAAGCTGATTGGTTCAGAGGGGGCTGTGATCTTCAACTTTGAATGTTTCAGCTTCTACTAGTCTTGGGGTTTGCTGCTCAAAAGGCTTCTGGAACCTATAAACTGATATGGTATCGGGAATCCAAAATTAGAAGAACTACAGTTGTCACCAAGTGGAGCTATGAAAATGAGGCCGAGGAATCGATAAGAATACTTATGTCTGCAGCTTGCTTTCAATGCTACTGGTCCATTGGACTTACACATTTCGATTGGTTAACGGATTAAAAAATTGAAATCACGAACACCTTGCGGTTTGCGGATTGAAGGGGAGGGGGGGGCAATAATGGTTGCGTTTTTAATTTATAAGCCGATAATTAATTTTAAAAAGGGTGTTAGCAGGCAATCTGTTGTGAGGAGAGCCAGGTGCGCTCACGAGAATCCGTCCATCATTTCACCTGGGCCTTTTACCATTATCGCCCCCCTTCGCCATCACCGTTTTACGATCTCTTAAATTCATTTAAATCCATTAACATTATAATAAAAATCCCCCTTTTGTGTTCATCGTTACGATTTAATGCTTATGAATGAAATGTATGGAAATATGCAAATTAAATGAATGTACAATGTTGTTTTTACATCTCCCCCTTTTTTTCTTTTTTTTTTCTTCCGAAGAAATAAAGCCTGGGAGGAACCTGGGAGCCATTGGCACGCTCCAATTCTCACTAAGGTACTATGTACTATCAATCTTTTCACCCTCCATACAGCAGCTACTAGCTGATCATTGATATTTTATTTCTTCCTAAGGCTAATAATACCAGCCCCATTAACTTATCTTATCAGTTATCATCATCAGCAGCAGCAGTAGCAGCAGCATACAAACTACAGGGTAGTCAACACAACCACTCTGGTTACTGTTGGCTCCATCCTTTACAAACATAAGTGTAGATAAACATGAGGGTGGACATCAACATCCCATATACATAATTATAGTATTCTCTATTCTGGTTCTATTTAGCTGATCATTGGTATCTTTCAAGTCCTCATAAAATATTGTGCGTTTCAAACGTTTCGAAACCCCTCGTATTTAATACTTTAAATAGCCCCTTTCGACTCCCAGAGGAGCCATTTTTAAACCGTGTCGGTTTGAAATATTGGACGACTAATTGGAACACTCGGCCCCCGACGAGTTTGTCAACGGGCACGTGCCCTTATGTTCTAGGGACCTTGAAAAAGTGCCTTCGATACAGGAAATGAAGAAGAGAAGAAACGATATTGAAGAAAAGGGAGAGATCCGAGGGGGAGGTGTTATTCTGGTGGAAACACTTAAATCTAACGAGGGTTTCCACCGACACAACCCAACCCTACCCCGAAGAAAGATGGATGCATTCTGTTTTCGTAATAAATCTACAAGCACACACATACATCTCTATCCCCCCCCCCATCTTTTTGTGTGTGTTAACTTCCATCATACAATTTACAAAAGAACACAAGAATAATGCAAAGAAAATATTTGAACAAAAAAGATTAGATTTCAAGAATGCAACGATAGCCTAGAATTTAATTAAGGTATTGTCAAAGATAAGCTATTTTAAAAAAGATATCAAATTAGTAAATTACGTTTATAAAGAAGATTTCCCTTCAAAAGCAGCTTTTTTTAATTCGGTCAGATAGGGAAAGAATTAGCAGAATATCCCACAATCTGCATCTCCGGGACAATTAGCTAAAAGCTTTTCCCCCTTTTTTCACGTCCAAAGGGACCCATTTGAAGAAACGAGAAAAAAAGAAGGAGAAGACAAAAAATTGTCTGAGATTTACATAAATTCCTCAACCCAGGACATCTGTGGAAGACTAACAGGTTCCATCGTTTTCTTCGACTTTAGTGACATTTAAATACTTTTTCTTTCTCTCTCACTCTGTTATTATCGAGCGAAAACCCACCCAGATAGTCTTCGCACACTTAAGTGCATCTTCCTCGTTTTGTTATTTATAGAGGATATAATATGTTCAAAAAAAGCGTACGTTGAAAAAGTTTAATGCAAAATCGTGATGTCGAGATTCAAGAGATTAACATTGTAAGCTCCTAATGGCGACGTTAATTTATGTTGAAAAAACTTCGAACTAACACTCGAAAAAAAGGAAGACTCTTGAGTCTTGATGACTTTTTGCAGGTCAGTAAAAGCGTTGAGTCTTATGCATTAATTATTATCAATACGATGCTAAATCTGGATTCTGTGCTATGATGGTAATCTTGGGGTATTAATGGTTGGGTCATTTGATGATGGTAATCGCTTTTGTTGAGGGTAATCTGTGGTGGTGTGAGGGTAGATTGTGGGTTCAAGGGTGGGATGCAAGGAGCTGCAGAGGTTGTCTGATTCGACCCCAAAATTTTCTAAATAATGAAGTCGGAAATTGCAAAAAAAGTTTCACTTTTTAGTCTGTGTGGGAAAAACTGTCCATAATCATGGGAAAAGTTTTTGTCGTTTTCTTTTAGTTTGAAGTGGCCCCAAGTCACAAAATGTTATCTGAGTTAAATAAATTCACGATTCGGAGGTTAAAAAATTTATTGTGTTTTTTAATAAACTTCAAAAACCTTCGGTGCGATATTAATATAACTAATTAAAACTAGAGTTTTGTAAAAGGAATATGAACACGTTCCTTTGATGTTATTAAATCCGCTATATTTTGCCCCGGAGATGTCGTTTCGAACAATGAACCTCAAGTTCAAAGAGGAAAGAGGGCTTAGCCTAACTAATTAAAGCTGTTATGAGCACTGGACAAAGTTCTTCACTACGAATTCAACTCGACTTTTTTCAAAGAATTCATCATCCTTTTAATGCATTTTTTAAATAATTTAAGAATCAAATCAACAATTTCGATATAAGGATGGAGATTTCGTCTTTCCACCACCTACCCTAACTCAACTGTACCAACAAATTACCCTCCCAAGTTCACCAAGTACCCTAATCCTACATATCTCCCCCCAACTACCCTCACCACCACTAATATTACCCACCACCCCAATCTTCGCCACCACCCCCAATCTTCTCCACTACATCCCAATCTTCCCCACTACCTCCCAATCTTCCCCCACCACCCCCTATCTTCTCCACCACCCCCTATCTATCTCCCACCACCCCCATATTACTCCACCACCCCCGATATTAACCCCGCCCGCCCCAATCATTAACCCCGCCGCCCCCATCTAACCACTCCGCCTCCAATCTTACACCGCCGCTCCCCAATCTTACCGCGCCACCCCCAATCTTACCCCACCGCCCCAATCTTAACCCACCGCCGCCCCCGATCTTACCCCACATCCCCCAATCTTACCCCACTGTCCCCAGTCTTACCACACCTCCCCCAATCTTACCAATCTACCCACAGCCGCCCCCAATCTTCCCCACCACCCCCAATCTTCCCCCACGCTCCTCACTTTATCATCAGCTCCTTTTCCCTCATTTTTCCAGATTGATCTAGGGACGATTTTCGTATTAAAATTAAAAAAATGTTTTCTCTACAATCTAGAAGCTGCCAACCGATCTCTCGGGTATTTATAAGACATGAATTTTTATCTCAAACTGGTTTCGGCTAATGGACAAATAAAACGGGCCGACAGCCTTGTATTGGCTAATTACATTTATTGTCTTTCCTCGAAGCAAAACTTTTATCTTCTCCTTTTATATTTTAAAAGGCACATTTCGTCCCTCTTTTAACTATTAGAAGCCCCTCGCCCGTAAATTCCTTTCGAAATCGTTTTACTTCACAGTTTTATAACAAAAATTCGATTTATATCTAAAGAAAATGTTTGAGAAATTAAAAAAAAAGACTAAAACTTGAATTAATGCTATTTTCAATTAACTTTATTCACCCAAGGATAATAGAAATTTCTCCTTCACGCTTTTCAAGTTTTATTTATTAACTTTGCAAACGCGCTGTCTCGCTTATTTATTGAATTTTATGTAGGGAATATTTTATAGTTTACAAAATGGTTTATTGTTGCTAGTTTGTTGAATAATTTTTTGATAAATTTTCTGTTTTAAACAATATCTAGATAAGGGAATAACATCGAGTATTTTTCGTGTAAGTATGACATTTTGTGTGCTATTGGGTTTTGATGCGTATTCTGATTTGGCTGACAATAGACTGATGCATTTAGATTGTCCCTTATCGAGGTCATCGCTTTTTGATGGTTTCCTCCTTCAAAATAAAAGAAGAAAATTCCTTTTCGTTTTGTTTTATTTGTGTTCGGAATGTTAGTAATTAAATCGACGGAATTTCGCGTCATCTTGAAAACGAATCGGAAAAGTTGCGGGCGTTCTTGCGGTGTCGATAAACTTTTAATTGTCAGGACGGCAGGCGTGGGGAACTTGAGGAGGACCCGAAAAGTTTGACAGACAATAGAATTATGGGAGTTTTCGCTGTTTGGGACGTTTCCGTTATTTATTACGATTTGGAAGTTTCTGACGGACACGATTTCAATATCTAGGAACGCTCCAGAATCTAGAATTTGTTCTTGAAAATTTCCAAATCCATTGGAATTAATGTATTGAGAAGGAAATACCGGAATGGGGTCGAGGAGAAGTCGTAGGGTCATGACGTGTAGTGTTTAGGATAGTATGACCGGATAAATTTTTTCATTTTGCGTAGGTACACCAAGGATTTTCAATTTTTATCTGCAAATAGTAGAACATTTAGAATTAAAGGGTCTTATTTTGTGAAAAAGGAATAAAATATGGCCAAAAAGAGCTCTTATTGTCGAAAAGATACAAAATCTCCCTAAAAAAGGGCGTTTTCTTGCCAAATGAAGGTTCAAAATGATGCCAAAAAGGGTCTCTTCCTGTCGGAAAAGTTCTTGAAGACTAAATCTGTCTGAAAAGGGGCTTTTCTTAAAAAAGGTCAAAAAGGTCAAAAAGGTTCACAATATGGCTAAATAGGGCATTTTCTTGTCAGAGAAGGGTCAAAATCTTTTTAAAATTGTCTTTTTTTTGTCAAAAACGGTCAAAATTAGAGTGAAAAGTCGAAAAAGGGTCAAAATCTGTCTAAAAAGTGTCTTTTCATGTAGAAAAAGGGTCAAAATCTGGCTGGAAAGGTCTTTACTGTTGAAACATTCACGAAATCTGGCTGCAAATAGTGTTTCTTTTTCAAAAACTTTCAAACAGACTAAAAAGGGTCTTTTCCTTTTAAAAAACAGTCAAAATCTTGCTACATACTTCATGGTCGAAAAATATACGAAATCTGACTGGAAAGGGTCTTTTTCTTTTTTTAAAAAAAAGGAGTCAAAATCTGTCTGAAAAGTGTCTTATCATGTCAAAATCAGGCTGGAAATAGTCTTTTCTTGTCGAAAAAGGTTCAAAATAAGGTTTTGGCCCTTTTTGGAAGGAAAAGACCCTTTTCAGCCTGATTTTGAACCTTTTTCTACTAAATAAGACAGTTTTCAGCCACATTTTGGACCTTTTTGGACAGAAAAAGACTCTTTTCAGCCAGATTTTGTATATTTTTCGACAATAAAGACCCTTTCAAACCCCTTTTTATAGCTCCAACTGCTTTTGAAATAAGTATGTCTGAAAAGGGAACAGTTATCTCTTCTGACGTCCAAAATCCAGATTTTTTACGTCATAAAAAGGCTATTTACGTCTACAAGCCTGGAATTATCCATCCATATTAAAGAGACGTTTAACATTTCGAAAAAAGAAAAAAAAGTAGGGGTTCCGAAGTGATGAGACACACGCATCCTCATTAGACGAAAACGGCTCGTATGTCTTGGGAGAGCTATTTCATTGACGCGCTTCAATTACGACCTTTTCTAAAGGGGCCTGCATTATTGTCCTACCGAAATTACGGTTAGGTGTAATGGTTGATGGGACTTTAATGGGGGTCATTTCTAGATGGCTGAGAGATAGTCCCCCCTGTTTCTTCTGCGTGAGACGAATAAAAAAATTCAATTAACAAACTTTTTAATGTTCAACAGGTGAAGTTTTAGGGCCGAAAATTGGTGTAAAAGAGACTCGTATATTTAGAATATTCCCGGGTATATGTAATGAGTAGATTCCCAATCAGGCTAATAGCCTGCGACGTATGAATAGCTCTTTTGATCTCTCTTTGTATAGCTCGACCCTTTGTCCCTAGTCAAGGATTAGCCCTTTGGCCTTCGGGCGCGACATCAAAAAAATTGAAAGAGGTAAAAGGGAAGAAAAAAATCCCTTATGAGAGCGAGCTAAGAAGCTTTTTATAGAGAGGGTGTTGTTTTTTTTCTTCCCTGAGCACTTGAAGGGAAAGTTTCGTGTTTACGACTCGTGTCAAGATTTGAGGAGGATGTTGGTTTTCGGTTCATTTCAAAACTAATATTTGACTATCACATAAGTAACTTCTCCAAGTTTTAAATAAAAGTTTGATTAGTAATAATTAGTAACTTAGACCGCCCTTTTATCCTTTACAAACAAAAATGAGAGGGACATAAATGGATTATCCAAACAAACTGGCTTCTAAGCTAGTATGACCTCGTAATGGATATTAGCAGGCGCATTGAAGAAAGTGAGGTCATTAACAGGTTTTTTACGCATTTAACTATTTTAGAAGGGAAAAGATCCTTTTTAGCCTGATTTTGACCCTTTTTGAAAGAAAAAGACCCTTTCCAGCAACCCTAGTAGGGTCACCCTACCAGACCAAACCTTTTTTGAAGGAAAAGGTTCCAAGTCAAGCTACTATGTCGCCTTTGAGTGTTCAAATTAACATAAAAATATGATTTAAATATTTAATAATATCACGAAAAAATACGTTTTATTGCACAAAAAAACTGAAAATGTTAAAAAGTGTTTGGTCCTTTTGTAAAGCCGACAATAAGGGAGGCCCCGGCTTTTTGTATGAGATGCATTTATAAAAAAATATTTCTTAAAAGGGCTTTAATATACCCTTGGGAAATCCCCCACTAGAATTTTCATCTGTATTGTTGTTGGGTGGTCCATAGTTAAATCGTCTTCAATGAAAATTCCTCGAGAACCGACACACGCACAAAAAACGTTCCTTTTTTAATTTAAATAGGTTTAAGACGACAAAGGGCTATCAAAATTCACATTTTTGTACTGAGATGGGCCTCTGAGGATGGGCAGTCGAAAGAGGATTATAAATATTAATATCAGTTTTTATATAAGTCCGGAGCATCGTAATTTATTCCGCCTTGTGTGGAAGAGGCACCGGAGATCCTAGTCGAAAGGTATTGTTTCCCTTCTCTAGATCAAGATTTGGCCGAGGTGTAATTTAAAGTGATCATTAACTTTTGATGATCAAAACTTTCAATAAAATTCCAAAGGAAACTCCCCTTTCGAAAAGAAAATTATAGTTAAGCGAAAATGTTGCTATCGAGACTGCTCAACTGAAAAAGGAGAAAATGACGTCATTATACTCTCACCAGGTCAGGTTGGGGAAAAGAAACCTGAGGAAGGTTACATTAACGCCAGCTTTTTATTATTCCGCCGAACTAAACAATCCAGCGTAGATAAAAAGAAAAAATGTGCTTTGAATGTTGATTTTTGTAACTTTTTAAGAAAAATATTTTCCTTTTCTAAAAAGGGGACAAAATACAAAAGGAGGGTGATAAAAAACGGTGAAAATAAATGACCCGGGGATATCTTGAAGGTGGGGAACAGCTAAAGAATATCTTGGTCTCATTAAGTACCGGTAGCACAATGGTTTATAATACAATACTCCATTAACAGGGCATTGTGTCAAGTCATTAATAATTATAATGCTTATAGGAGGTGTTCTAAGAACAATATTAATAACGTAGAGAAGTGTAAAAGTGATTTTTTCCCCATCCACCCAACGATGGAAGAAAGTCATTAATTACAATCTGTTTAAATACCCTTTTTTTTTTTTAAACGTGAGTCAAACTGATGGACATTTGCTTGGCAACTGTCAGTTCCACTAGAGTTAAAACACAATGAAGCAGTTTTATGCACTGATAAGATTAATATCGGAATAAACCTATCACACACAAACCAAACACCATAGACTACCATGTTCCTTCCCCCATGATCACTATTTCCCAGGACTACCGAAATATGTATACCCCACGACTATTCCGCCAGCCACTACCCCGGCAGCCCCATAGCCCCTGAACTCTTCACGATTAGGCATACACTCAGACCTGCCCCCTTCACCCCTATGTCCACGACTATCCCCTACCACTACCACCCTCTACAACCCCTGACGACTAACCTCCAATATTACCCCTTAGGGCTACCCACAGGCCTACCCCCTTCACTAATATTCCTACCCCCACGACTATCCCCCTATCACTACCACCCTCGACAACACCTACGATTACCCATTACGGCTACGCCCAAGCCCACCCCTTCATAAAAATAAGCCCATATTGTTTCAACTTTCACAATCACAAGAATATTCTGCTTTCATGAATAATGGAGACAATAGTTTATAATGCAACTAGTCGCGATCGTTTTAAAATTCAAAGTACAAGAATTAAATAGTGTAATGTGAAGGTGAGAGAGAAGTTTATAACAGCTAACTTTAGCTAATAACGAAATTAATTACTCAAGGTTTCTTGACTGAAAAAGTAATTTAAGTTTAATTAAATCCTATTTGCATGTTTTGCATAAACTCATTCCTACTAACTTCCTTAATTTTTTTTTTATTTTGAACTATTTATCCAAGGAGAGAGAAAGAGAATCGAGTTCGGGTTGCATTTCGTTGAAGATTTCGTTTAAAAAGGTTATTACGTAAAATGTCTCGAGTATTTAAGTGCGGGTTCAAGTGGGCTAAGAACTGGAGATAACGATACTTAAGTCGTGTGGTGCTTCCAACTGAAATAACATCTCACGACATCCGATAGATGGTCCGGAGCCATTTTTTTTCCTTCTTCTTCTGCCCCTCTTCATTCCGTTTGTCTGATCGGAGAAAGTCTCAACGGAGACATCAGGAAAGGGATTCATCCGTTTATCTATTCGTGCGAATCTATTCGAGTTCCAGGAAGGAACAATTAAAGGAGACAAAAAAATTCTCCTCTACTCGCGAACGAGTTTTCAATGGCACACTTACCTATAAGATAACAAAATTAATGCTATCTAATTTAAAAAAATTAATTATTCATTTTTGCCATCAAGTCTGGTATGGTAAGAATTTCATTCTTCAGGACTACCCACAACAAAACTCCTACTCATTCCATCAGAACTACACAAGGACTGCTGTAACGTCTGCTCCGCGACTGGGTCCCCCAGGCCTACCCCTACGGCATACCCTACCACAACCAATCACGACTACTCCCTGGACTACCTCTGGCCTACTAGCTCCTACCTCTAACCCCAAGAATCACCCACGACTTCCCCACCCTCCACCATTATTCTATTAGACAGCAGACTACCCCCAGGCCTACCCCCTTCACCCTTATGCGACAGCCCTTTTAACGCCAATGCCTACTTCCTCTGATACGACCAGTGTTGCCAGTTTGTAATCGCTAATTGGGCTACATTAAAATGAACCCATTTTGCAGAAAATCCTCGATCCGGCAACCCTGTAATCATCAAAAGTAGAGCTATACAGTGTTGGCGTTTAAGGCTATTTTAGCACCTACTAGCCCAATCTGGCAACCCTGGTTATTTCCACGATTACCTCATAGGTTGCTCACACTGGGTCCTGAATCCACTTGCAGTCCTGAGTCCCCAGGGGGGTGAGGCAAGAGGCTCCTGAAATGTGGAACGGAAGTTGAGGATTTTAGCAATACCTGGAAGTCTAAAGGAATTTATATCCACACCTGCTCACCAAAAGCCCTAAAAATAACATTAAAACGAGATTTATGTCATTAAAATCGTCGTCGAAGTTCAGTCTCGTAAAAAAAACCCGATGTCGGGCTCCATTCATAAAAAGGAAGTTTATTTTCGTTCATAGCCAGGAAATATGTTTCGGCGATGACGTGGGAGACCACCTTTGTCGCCGATCGCTCACCAAAATAAACCGGACAGGGACGCGACATTAACGATTTCGGACAATCTCCCCTTAGGAAAGTCACCGGAATGATTCTGACAAAGATAAAGAAGTGGGGGAGAAGGAGAAAAAAAAATCGAAAAAGATGCCAACTTTTTCAAGTTGGACCAGTTCCTAATTATCTTCCATTAGTCAAAATAGATAACGATGAATTGCTTTAGAAATGAAAAGAGTCGATAACCGATGTTCCCGTTTGATTTATTATTCTTTTGTTTATTCAACTTTCCGGATTTTCAAAGTGAAAACTATTCTAGATCCAGGTTTACCCGTTGTCATGGAGATCTGAAAATTCGTTTATCCTTATCAAACTCAATAAATCGGGGGAAGGAACGTATTCGACGATATTCTTCAAGGATAAAAGGGACTCCTTTTATAAAAATTTTTGGCAGCGAATGTTTTTCTTTAAAAACGAATCCTTCGAGGGTCTTTGTGTGGTCGCCGCTTTTTTGGACGAGGAGGAAAACAATGGGAGTCACTCAATGGGCAGTCTTAACTTTTTATCTCGACTTCTTCAAAAAGAGCGACCAACCGTGAAAAATGGTCCTTTCTTCGCTTTTTATACACGGAATTTCCGACATGAATTTTAATTCTTTTTTTTTTTATATAGCTTGAGAACGAAGATGGGGTAGGAAATAGAAGAGAAAACATTTTTTCAATGCTTGGGGAGGGTACTAAAGTAGACATCAGTTATTGAAAAGGAGTGTTTGCTCTACAAACAAACATGTCATCCAAGACTCTATGGCCTAGGCCCCTTCCAGCCAAATGGAGCGTACCTCAGCCATACAATAGTTTACACAAACAAGGTCTCTTTTATAAATAAAAAACGTAGGGACAAAAAAAGGTAGATTGAGGATTCTGGGTTTAAGCCTGGGCTTGATGAAAAAACTACCCTTCGGTATGAAGGGGAGATCGGATTAGTGACCCTTCTGGAAGGGGGGCTCGGATTTAGATTCGAGATTAGCCAGACCGTTACACCAATCGTTTACTTATTGCTTCGAAACGATTGAATCTAAATAACAATTAATGACCGTTTAAACATTAAGGTTATCGAAATATCTTATTAATTAGCAATTCCCAACACCGCACGCCTCTAATAATTTTTCATTAACGAATACCATGGACCATTAGGTACTGATTAAAAAATCATCAAATAGCTTAGGGGAACATAGCATGAAATGCAGAGTTTTTTGGGGATTTGAGACCAACCTAGAGACAAGAAATTGGCTTTTTCTTTTAAGTTTGGCTCTTAAATTCCCACTCCTGGGGAAGTCCTAGGTATATTTGGAGGTATTAGTAGTGTCAGAGGGTACTTATGATTTCCCAGATGAGGTAGAGGTAATTATGGGAGGTTGGGATCCGGGTTAACAGATTGGGCCTTAAAAAAGTAGACCAACTGAATGATCGCCCAAAATGGCAACAATGTCAAAAGCCCCCACTAGTTGTTGGTATCAGGAGTTTGGGGGTAGATGGGGTATGTTGGGGGTAATAGATTGGGGTAGATAGGAATAGATGGAGTAGGTGTAGTTGAGAGTGGGGTTCCCGTTTAATTAAACGATTGCTAGAGACGATACATTAGAGCATTACTTGGAAGGACTCGAGATTATTGGAGGAACGGGATGAGGGTGGAACGCACTTAACAGATTACAAGTATCAACCGCTAGAAATCCTATTCTTCATTGACATTAAATGCACTTAATCCTTTTATTATGATTAGCATGTCTAGTGTAGAGACGAGCGACGACGTCAAAAAGATTAACGAACGTATAAAACGTGTTTTACTGTACGAGAACGCGGACGTGGTCATTAGGGTTTTATAATAAAGACAGATTTATTTGCAACTTGCTAGATAGAGCTTGTCGTCTAGGACGGCTCAGTCGTAAATTCATCATAAAAGACATCAAAAATGGACAAGGATCGTTTCGAAAAGAGTCGAAAGGGTTCATTTATGCTTCTTTTGTTGTTTCGAGAAGGGGGAGAAAAAGATAGATTGGAAAATCCGTTTTTGTGAATCGGGAAGGCTTTCCATCAAACGCCATCCGTGGCTATTTGTTAAGGGTCTGAAGGCTGAAATCAACACCGCCGTAGGCGTCCCTCGACCCCTTGGCATTCCTCAACTTTCTGACAGGATCCATTTGTCGGCTGTTGAAAATAACCCCGCTCCGCGACACCCCCTTCAGGTTGTCTCGTTATCCGGGCACCGTTCAACCCCCTTGGACATTTGTCAGCTACGAACTCTTGACACTCCCTTGTTAACCTCGCGAGTCGAAAACTTTATTTTTAAAATGCTTTAGGATGGAGAAAAAAAGACGTGAGCGGCCATAAGAAAGGGACCCGTTTTGAATACATTACCGACTTTTCTTTTGAAGCACTCTGAACTCAAAATCACGTCCTCGATTGCCATTCAGACTAGCACGAACAATAAACATCCATGCTTTATTGTATTTTTCTTGCCCTCTAAATAAATAATGTGCCATTTCAAATATATAAACATTACATGCAAATAAGGTAATCAATGTCCTATAAATAGGCAATATTGATGACTCATTAGCGTAACTAGCACACGGTGGGCCTGAGTGCTAATCGTGAGTCTCCTCAGGCGAAAAGTTGCAATTTTCATACAGATTTGGTGAATTGACAGTGAATGAAACCAGCTTCCTTCTATTAATTTCTCAAAAATCCACTTCTTCTTGTAGAAACCCCCTCAAAAAACCTTCCACTATTACCGCCTTAACTACCCCCCTTAAACCCCAAGTAACATCCTCGTAACCTAGGGTGACGAAATTTTCCATTTGCGTTCCCCAAAGCTTTATCATCTGCAAATCACTCCCTACCACAACTCTACCTCTACCCCAAACCATCCCCTACATCTACCCCTCAAGTAGCTGCCCTAACTACAACAGGTTTGAATTTTGACATCAGAAGTGTCTTTGGCAGCAATATCCTAGGTAGCTTATTTGCATAAAATTGAAGTTTTGATTTAAAAAAAGTCACTGTAAGCCACTGATATCAAATACTGCATACGACATTTTGATATTCATAGGTTGGGGAAGGTAATTAAGGTCCTTGTAAAGGTTAGCGTCCGATTCACGCATGGTTTATCAAAGCGTGTTTAGCTTTGCATCAATCGGCTTCTATCAGTGTACAATACCGTCCATAAAACCCCCTTTCGGGCTGGCTCGTAATCAATTTCGACGGTGTTTTCCCTTCTATGGACCCTATCTTAAAAGCGAAAACGGGTATTTTGTTTGAATTTTAAGTTTGAAAGATGGTTCGGGACAAAGGACGTATCTCCTTGAACCCGCGGACGACGTTCGGATTTGCATTCCGCGCTCCTTTATTTTGTAACCTCCTCCTTCTCCCATCCGTTCCGCGGTGTGAGGATCGAAAATAAATCAAGCCCGAGTGACGTTTACCCTTGTACGCCGAGCCAATAAATGCAGATCGTTCATTCAAAATGTACGCTATTCATAAATCAATTATAACGGAAGCCAGGACGTCCATCTGTCCTGAAGACATTCCACGAACTTTTCTCATTTTTCTTCTTTCGATATAATTGTCGTGTGGGCACCTGCGGTTTTTTCCTGTCCTAAACCCTTCAATTATGCAATTTAAATAAAATTTGCACTTTAATCGTCTCCAAATTGGAATTTTTAATCAAACCTTTTTTTCTGCAGAAGAGAAATCGGAGATCAAAAAGTGAGGAGTAATGAAATAAAGCGCGTGGCAGAGCTTTCATCACGTAGGAAAGGGCTACTGTCGGGCCTCCTAATGATAACCCTTGAAGGAGACCACCGGCTATGTCCGACCAGGGACAAACCACTAAAGAGCTCGGATCGGAATCTTGAAATCCAATTATTGGACTTTCTATCCGATGAAAACACGATCACTATCATACAGCAAGAATTCCAATAAAAGACCTTCATATCTGCATCATGAAATCCACCTTTTTAACTATATCCTGTCAGGGAAAATATTGAAGAAAAAAACAATTTAGCCTAAGGAAAAGTGTTAAGACGGGAGATGGCGTGGTACACGCGAGCCCTCCCTATCGAATCCCGATTTATTTTCGATAATTACACGTTCGGATGTTGGGGGCCTCTCGCTTCTCGACCCTCCTTAATTGAAAATATACGTGAGATTTCTCGCCGGTTCCCTTTTTACTTCTGATTTCCGTCATCTGCTCCTATTGAATTAAATGAATGCCTGTCCATTTCATAAGAATTATGATCCGAGACGATTCCGGAATTCGTCGATTTATATCTGAGAGGGAGTCTTATAAGCGTGGGAGGAGATATGGGCCCTTGATAGGCTTTGTAGTGATCAACATTCTTAGGTATGTTGGTATTTTAGAGGCTCTTTTACAGTCATTAGTTTTTCTTTCTTCGCCTGCAGTCTCATGGGGCAAACATAGACACTTTTTCTTCAGCTTCAGAGTCACAGACCGGACTCCAGTGGTGGTGAAGGATGCAAATGTGGCATTTGCCAAAGTCAGCAGATCTTCACAATGTGAAGCGGAGAAGGCAGTGTTGCCAGATAAAGCCATTTGGTAATCTGCTGACTTATCTTTATTTCCTCTACCTCCTCCACCAGCAGTGGGGTCGAACCGGCCATCTACTAGAGGTGTGTTTGGGGAAGGGAGGATTATGAGAAAGTTATGGTCTAGACCAGCTCCAGAAACTTATTACTTAGTAAAGCTGGACTTGGCGATCTGCTGACTTTACTCCATTTCCTCCACCACCTCCTCCAGCAGTGGGTTCTGGGCTAGAACCGTCCATCTACTGAGAGGAAGTTATGTACTAGAGCAGCTCCGGACTCTCTTAACTTGGAATTTGATCATCTTTTGATTGGGAATGTCCAAATCTTGGTTTGATCATCAGTTCCAAGAATTCATTTCAAGTAAGCAATAAAAATTAAAAATGCGATCTTAATTTTCATGAATACAATGTTTTACGGTACTCCTCAGCCTTGGTTCGTACATAAAAAAAGCCTCTAAAAAGTCTCTTTTTTTTAAATATGCTTTGTTAGGATTTTATGGATCTTCCTTTTATGATGATGTGAAACGTCGTAGGTCGGAACAGAATAGGAGTCGGGGAGAAAAGAAAGAATGTCTTTTATCTCTATTTATTCTTTCATCCTTCGCCTCTTGTCGACGTTGAATGCACTCCGGTTGACCATTTATCACTTACGAATGGGATTTGTTTGTACACAAAGGGACAAAGTTCTGAGCATATCCAAAAGACCACATACCCCACCTTTTTTCCCGAGTAGATTCAACTAAAATATTGTTCAAGTTTTCCAATCAGTGAAACACTAAAAACGTAAAGAGCGAGGATTATTATCTTGTCGATCTTTTCGGACTGTAAAACTTGATGGTTTGAAATCATAGGTTTTTACGAGACTCCGTTAAAGCGGCGTGCCTCGTAAAAGGTTCGTGAGTGTTTTATATTACGGCCTTCTCGCCCCTGGACTTTGGAAACAAAGCCTCTGTCATTTATGTTCAGCCCTAGATCCTTTATCTCGTTTAGTTACTGTTTTCGAACCTTAATATTCGACCTATTTCCTTCGTGAAATCAACGATGGCGACATTAATAGGCAGTTGAAGATCTACTAGAATCCTCGAAATCGATAAGAACCATTTAGGTGTCAACGCAAACCAATGGTCTTGTTCACAGGTTTCCTGTAATAAAGAAGTTGATGGAAACTTAGAATGGGGTCGCCGTCCCCTGAGAAAAGAATCCCCTTCAATTGCTCAAGAGGGGACCTCTCTTGTCCCTCACGGATTAGATCGACATCTACCTATTTGGCAGACAGTAAAATAAAAATTCTCGGTGTAGGGGTTATTGAGGATTTAGTGGAGGTAATTGAGGAAGTTCTTGGAGGAGGTAATCGAGGAAGTTCTTGGAGGGGTTAATCAAATCGAGGAGGTAATCGTATCGAGAAGGTAATCGAGAAGGTAATCGAGGAGGTAATCGAATCGAGAAGGTAATCGAGGAGGTAATCGAATCGAGAAGGTAATCGAGGAGGTAATCGAATCCAGAAGGTAATCGAGGAGGTAATCGAATCCAGAAGGTAATCGAGGAGGTAATCGAATCCAGAAGGTAATCGAGGAGGTAATCGAATCGAGAAGGTAATCGAATCCAGAAGGTAATCGAGGAGGTAATCGAATCGAGAAGGTAATCGAGGAGGTAATCGTCAATCGAATCGAGAAGGTAATCGAGGAGGTAATCGTCAATCGCATAGGTAATCGAGGAGGTAATCGAATCGAGAAGGTAATCGAGGAGGTAATCGAATCGAGAAGGTAATCGAGGAGGTAATCGAATCGAGAAGGTAATCGAGGAGGTAATCGAATCGAGAAGGTAATCGAGGAGGTAATCGAATCGAGAAGGTAATCGAGGAGGTAATCGAATCGAGAAGGTAATCGAGGAGGTAATCGTCAATCGAATCGAGAAGGTAATCGAGGAGGTAATCGTCAATCGAATCGAGAAGGTAATCGAGGAGGTAATCGAATCCAGAAGGTAATCGAGGAGGTAATCGTCAATCGAATCGAGAAGGTAATCGAGGAGGTAATCGAATCGAGAAGGTAATCGAGGAGGTAATCGAATCGAGAAGGTAATCGAGGAGGTAATCGAATCCAGAAGGTAATCGAGGAGGTAATCGAATCGAGAAGGTAATCGAGGAGGTAATCGAATCGAGGAGGTAATCGAATCGAGAAGGTAATCGAGGAGGTAATCGAATCCAGAAGGTAATCGAGGAGGTAATCAAATCGAGAAGGTAATCGAGGAGGTAATCGTCAATCGCATCGAGAAGGTAATCGAGGAGGTAATCGAATCTATGAGGTAATAGAATCGATGAGGTAATTGAATCGAGGAGGTAATTGAATCGAGGAGATAATCGAGGAGGTAATTGGGAGGTATTTAAGGGTAGTTGAGGTAATTCATGGGTAGTTAGGCTGCAATTTATTGGGTGGCTTGGGGGTGATTGGGGTTGTTTGGACGTAATTAGGGTAGTTAGGATATAATTATGATGGTAGCTGGGGAGTAGTTAGGTGGTTGGGAGATTGCTACCTAATTTTGAAGAAATTGCTGGGAATGTTGAAGGATATTTTTAGACCCAGCTTCCGACATGGAAATCAAGGCCCTAAGTCGAAAAACGACCTCAAAGCCTCCACGACGAAAAATCAAGTAACGAATTCTTTATTTGTGAAAGTTAAATCCGGCATGAAATTTATCTTAAGGATGTTCTTGTATCATTATTGTTAAAACTTACTTTCTATTACAAAATCAATTTTTTGTTCCTCAACAAAACGAAAGGTGTTCCAGTATCTCAAGAGTTGAAAGCTCGAACAGGTGGTTGCCAGGTCATTCATAAATCTCACGAGACGGAATTCTCGCGGCCGAAAATCCGAAAGAATTTTATATGTTTCCGATCCAAAAAAAAATTCTGTTTTACCATAATGTAAATTTGTGTCTGGATTAAGTCACAGATTTTTCGAGGGTCGTTAATTAAGTCCCGATATTGGAGTGGTGGGAGAGAAAAGGGCCGCCCACTATCAGCATCGAGTTAATTAATGCGGAGTAATTTGGAATAACTCATTGAGTTCTAATCCCGTAATATTTATGCATGCGTCGATGCCGTCGATGTTTAATGTGAGCTCGAAGCGCCGACATGGAACGGAAAAAGAGATGGAGGATATAAAAAAGTGTTATTATTTATGCTTTACAGATTTATTGTAGACCGAAACAGTGGCCTCTGGTATTTCGACTGAGTCACTCCCAACTCATTTTTTTCCCACGGCTCAATTGTGGTAGCAAGTATACTTTCGGATTATTTCGTAACATCAAGATGAGTCACCGTCTTGTTTTCTTACTTGTCAAAGTTCGAATGAGTTTAATCAGTAACTTCGAAAATCCAGAAGGTCCAGAAAGCAATCCGATATAAACCCAGGATTTTGATTCCCTTGACTTTCTTAGGGTTTACTAGCATATTTTTCACTTCGAAAAAGTTTAAAGAGCTTTTATTTAAATTTATTTTTCTCAATTGACTTCTTTTTTTCCTTCTTAAGTTAAAGGATGAAGGGATAAGTCAGAACTCCATTTGGGCCTAAAGGTGTGTCCATTTACCGCATGCTTTGAAGCAGAAAACTTATTGGAGGTAGGCTTTAGAAACATACAAGAGGGAAGAGGATTGCCCAGAATAGGGTCAAAAGGCTTTGTTGTAATTTTCCAAGTTCTACCCGAAGAAAAGCCTTAATCTCAACTTGAGAACATTTTTTCGATTACATTTTTAATTCGATAAAAATTAAGAAGACCTCGGGAAATTTCATTAAAATAAAAGGTTGTAAAGTATGACCGTTAGCCTCTAAGCAAGCAGTAAAACACTTGCAAATGAAAGTGGCTCGTATAACAGGGGCTTAAAATAAGGGTTGGCACTTACTTAAAATTCCTTTTCTTATAAATCGTGTATTAAACTACTTTATTTTATTACTTCTTTCGTGAAATCTCATCCTCAGGATAAATGCTGCATAATTAAAGTGAGTGGGGTAAATAAAATTTAGTGCCAAGGCCTAATCGGATGCCGTTATGTCGACGAAAAGGGTTAAAATGCCTAGATCTTAGAGAACTTAATTAAGCTGGGTGAGGGTGTAGCTGTTGGTAGATGCGGTGTGAGGGGGTAGTTGGGGGAGGTATGTGGGGAGGTGGTAGAGGGAGGTGCTGGAAAGGGTGATGGTTAGGGGGTGCTGGTTTATTGGTAGTTAAGGATAGTTTGAGGGATGGGGTAGTTTTCATTGTTGCCAGTTTAAGCTATTTATTAAGTGGGCTACTTCGGAATAAGCCTAATTTGCTTAAAATTGATACAAAATTGCTCAAAAAGAACAAGTGGCTTTATTGCCAAAAAAAGGGTGGCAACAGTTTGAGGACTCAGGTGAGCCCATTCACTGACAGATTTCTAATACGTTTTTTGAGAAAATTGTTTAGTAACCAGATTTATTTATTCTTGGACCAATTTACATTATTTTGGTCGAATTTATATTCACCCACACCCTGTCATTCTCACCCTAATATTCTGTTTTCGAAGATTGATTAAGGCTATTTTTTAGGCGGGAAAGGGGAGGAGGTTCGCTTCTATACAAAGGCCTCTTCATAAGGAACCAGAGAAACCACTTTGCTTTTAAGTGTTACCGAGGGGCTAAACTTTTCCCAAAGAGGGTACGAGAAATTTCGGAAGGAAATTATACCCAGATGATAAATCTCTTGTAAATCTTCCACTGATAGACGCACAATGACGAGGACATTTGGGGAAAAGGAGATTTTTTTCTTTTAAAAGAAACCTTGTTCGTCCCCCCTCCTACTTTTCCTTCTTTTCTCGTCGATCCTCGAAGCAACTTTTCCGAGAATGATTTATTGCTTTGGGATTTTCCGATAAGAGATTTAGAGATGAAAAAAAGTACAAAAGGAGATTTTCTCAAAATAGGTATTCCTTCTATTTATGTTCATTAAATGAGGAAAACGTGAACAAAAAATTTTATTGGAAAAAAAAAACGGTGTTCAAAGGTGCAGATCGACTTGAAATTTTTGGGGATTTTTCTAGGCATAATGAAGAAGAAATGAGCCTTCCAAGTCAGTTAATATGGATTTTTCTTTTGAGTGTCC
The DNA here is from genome assembly GCA_018703685.1 of Orius laevigatus. NCBI lineage: Eukaryota > Metazoa > Arthropoda > Insecta > Hemiptera > Anthocoridae > Orius > Orius laevigatus. The sequence continues at coordinate 118,435 of JAGWEN010000133.1, read as the reverse complement.
ACCTGAAATTTTTGTCTCTGAATTCTGCCGTTTCAAGAGACAGGAGCTTTGGGCCTCTTAAATACTGAGTTTTCTTTTTTTGATAAAAATCCGCTTAGAAAAAAAAAATGTGGTCCTTAATGGATCAAGTCAAGAAGGTTTTTTTTCTTCTGTATGGGAACACGTCTTTTTGATGCTTTAAGGGGGATTAATGTCGAAAAGGACTATGACCATATTTCAGTCGAAAAACAAAAACATGTTTTGTCCCCATCCTGGGACGGCTAATGGAAAGATCTGTCCGTTTTAAATAGGGACGGACAGGTTGGGATTAATGCTGATAGTTTTTCTGGTATTTAGTCCAAGTCAGAAGAAAGCGGAATGCATCAATTCCTTCGCCCACGAGGTTTTCCTGAATCGAATAAATTGGGTCCTGCACTAGTAAAATAAAACAATCCTTCCTAGAGGCTTGATACGAGGATGCTGGATGGACTAGCTACTGAACTTACTGAAGGTGAAAGGTTAGGGGGGGGGATGTTGACGGGAGAGTGATAAGATAAAGGTTTAATGGGGGTAAATGTATTTTTGGGGTAAAAGAGGCGGCAGGGGTAATAAAGGGAGTAGAAGAGGTAATCGAGGTAGTAGAGGGGGTAATCGAGGGAGTAGGGGGGGTAATCGAGGGAGTAGAGGGGGTAATCGAGGGAGTAGAGGGGGTAATCGAGGGAGTAGAGGGGGTAATTGAGGGGGTAGAGGGGGCAATCGAGGGAGGAGAGGGGGTAATCGAGGGAGACGGGAGTAGAGGGGGTAATCGAGGGAGACGGGAGTAGAGGGGTAATCGAGGGAGTAGACGGGGTAATCGAAGGAGTAGAGGGGGGGAGTAGAGGCCAGAGGGGGGAATCGAGGGAAGTAAATAGGGTTGATGGGGTAATGGGGTTATTGATTTGGTATTAGGGTTATTGATTTGGTACATAATAAGGTTATTGATAGGGTAATGGGGTTATTGATGGGGTAATGGGGTTATTGGTGGGGGTAATGGGGTTATTGATGGGGTAATGAGGTTATTGATGGGGGTAATGGGGTTATTGATGAGGTAATGGGGTTATTGAAGGGGTACCTGCGGAGTCAAATTGTGGAGATAACTTCTTTTGAAAGGTTAATTAATCAATAATCACAAAATAGTAATCAAAATAATAATCCTTACAATACATAATAATACATATGTATATATTAAAATAATAATGGTGCTCAAAATGTTTATTAGGGCTTTTAAAAAAATGTAAAAGAGAAATTAATATGAAATTTATAGTTAAAAAAATCAATTTTATCGCCATAGGAGAAATAATTTTAATCGAGTTTCGTTTTTAATTAGAAATTTAAAATAAAAGTGTATGAAAAGCAATAAATTTTAATTAATACGAGTTAGGGAATTCAACATGAATTATGTAATGTTTTTTCTATTGAGGGTTGAATGAGGAAGAGAGAAAAAATGTCTGTAGGTAATTAGTAAACTGGGCCCCGGAGGCCTTATATACAGGGTCTGTATGAATTAATTAAATCAAGTCTAGAGATCCTTTTCGACCGAGATTAGAAACCTTCTCTCTAATCACCTTTAATCCTTCCATCAGTTTAATGGGGCCAACCTTTTGTTTAGAAAGGCCCCCGAGGGGTTGGCGGAGGATTTTTCTCTTAATAATTTTTTTTCTAAAAGGGAGGGGGGTTAACAAATGGCTGATTGATCGAATGTGGAAGTTCTAAACGTGACTCCAATAGAAAATTGTGTGCTCAAGTTTTAAATTAAACTCGGGGAAGCCTTTTGAGTTGATATAATTAAACCAATTTGCGGGAAAACAAGTTTTTAACGAAGACCTACGTATCAACTTATCTCATCTCGAAATGGAAATGAGTCGAAAAGCTTTTCTCGGAATTTTCAGAGTCGGAATGTAATTTACAGATCATTTATCCCATTCTTATGGATCATTGACTGTAATTACAGAACTAGATCAACTCGAGAAATCACAAGCACCTCTTCCCGATCTGCCCCTCCTGTTCCTAATCTCCCCCACTTCTTCCCAATCACTTCCACCTCTTCCCAATCACCTCCACATCATCCCAAACACCACCACCTCTTCCTATTCATCCCCACCTCTTCCCAATCACTCCAACCTCTTCTTAATCACCCCCACCTCTTCCTATTCATCCCCACCTCTTCCCAATCACCCCCACCTCTTCCAAATCACCCCCACCTCTTCCCAATCTCCCCATCTCTTCTCAATCACCCCCCCCCTTCTTCCCAATCACTTCCACCTCTTCCCGATCACCTCCACATCATACCAATCACCCCCACCTCTTCCCAATCACTCCCACCTCTTCCCAATCACCCCACCTCTTCTTAATCACCCCCACCTTTTCCTAATCACCCCCACCTCTTCCCAATCACCCCCACCTTTTCCTAATCACCCCCACCTCTTCCCAATCACCCCACCTTTTCCTAATCATTCCCACCTCTTCCCAATCACCCCATCTTTTCCTAATCACCCCCAACTCTTCCCAATCCCCCCACCTCTTCCCAATCTCCCCATCTCTTCCGAATCACCCCCGCTTCTTCACCACCACCTCTTCCAATTCACCCCCACCACCCCCAATCACCCCCTCCCTTAATCTACCCCACCTCTTTCCAATCCCTCTCTTTCTCTCCCCTAACCCAGATTTTTATTCAGTTCAGATTTTCAGATATACCTTCCTTTACTCTTTTGACGAAAAGGATAGAAAAAAAAAATTAAGCTCTTTTGAAGAGGACCCTCTTTGTCAAAAATTCCAAACTCTATCCATAGGGCACCTTTTGTACGAAACAGGAACAAAAATTAACCTAAAAAAATCTTAAGTCTACTTAAAACCCACCTTCATCTATAGTTCCCAGCCACCCCTCTCCCCGACAACATTCTCAGTGAAAGTTTTTTTTTTTAAAGATCATGTTTTGTCCCTTGTATCAAGACTTTTTTTTTTTATTCAATTCAATTACTTTAATGTCTTTTTAATTGGATCTTGCCAGTTCTCCGTCTAATAGCCGTGTTAATGGTCGTCTTTCCTTAAGAGAATTTTTTCCCCCTTTAATTCCATCTTCTTTTATTCAACCCAAGGGCGAAGAATGCCCAATTACGAAGCATTTCAACAATTGATTTCATTTTATTTAAAATTCAAATTATAATTTCTTAGGCAGTAGCCAAAGTGTTTATTTCTTATCAAAAGCGCCCCAAGGGTTATCCACATTTGAATATCGTCGGATTGAAATTTACGAGCGGACCCATTTTGATATGGGAGACAGAAGCCGGTTTTTTTCGGCTCTATCATTATAAATTAAATAAGACTTGAAATTTCATTTTTCATTAAGGCGATAATTCGAAAAAATCTCGTAGGACGTGATTGAAGATGCCAAAATTGTGAACAAGAAAAGGTGTCGCAATATATGGTGCATAACTGGTTACACGAAGGCGTAATCGTGACTAGGAAACTTTCACAAAAAGGACGAGATAAAAAGAACAGAACAACACGTCTTCTTAATTTTTTTCTTTTTTAGTCCGCCATTAAGGAACTGGAAGAAGATTTCAGAAGAAAACAAAACAGTCTTTGTTACCTTCCTGCAATTCTGGCTATCTTTTGGAAGCTTCCTTTTTTCGACATTCCTTGTATTTCTAGTGATTTTTTTGCAATAAAAATGATTGAACAGTATTACCTTGAGAGTGACCAAGAATCGAGACAAAACGTTATTTCTATTGTCTTAAAAGCCACTCCTGTTTATTTTCTTTGTTTTATCGACCATAAAAGTCAAACACAAAGCCCTCTTCTTTCTTTTTTCCTGACTGAAAATAAGTTTTTCCTTATATGACTTATTTCTCTAGACTTTGGTTCTAAAAAAAATCTTATCTCTCCAATTATAGGCCCTCCCCAATTATTTTTTTTCTTCCGAATCCTGTCGATATTTTATCATTTACTGACAAGTACGATTTATATCAAATATTTTTAACGAACACCCTTTTGAAGAGATTATGCCAAATAACGAGTACTTTTTTAATGAAAGGATAAGTCTATAATCTGGATTTGAGGGCAATTAATTAAAAGGGATTTCGAGGGTGAAAAAATGGAGCTAGGCAACACAGCCTGTTCACTTCCCAGTGGAGATGGTCAGAATCTTTCATAACCTTTATGATAACGGCTGATAAGCTACCAGTGGTTCTAAACAAACCTAATTTCGTTTCAAAAAATAGTTCATTCAAAGGAATTTTCAAATATTTCGAGCCATTTTTGGTAGAACGTTGGATTCTATTGAAAAATAGCTAAAACTGTAAAATTTCCTGAAGGAAAAGCTCCATAACTCGAAATTTCTCACAAGACTACAGACCGTTACGCCCCGATAAGACTAATAAAAAGTTAAAATAACCTGTTAACCACCCTCATCAACCCCTCGAGGCCGTTTTTCGGAAGAAAACGCCCTCCTTGTTTTCAGAACAATAACATGTTATTAATTATTTCATTTCCTCCCTTTAGAAAAGACATCTTGAAAACTTGAAAGATTCCATTGTGCCCATTAAGGGGCCTTTAACTCTTCGAATCCTTCTCGAAACTTTATACACCATCCCCCTCTTTCGCTTGTTGTTAACTCGGAAAACTTTTCCCCAACATGTAAATACCCCAAATCCAATTTCCTTTTTTTCCCTCCCCTATTGTTATTAGAAATAATATATTGTTCTTTATTTTATACCCTTTTTTCACCATTTTGATAACGTTTTTAATAAAATGGAATCCTTTTCCTGGATTAAATTACAAAACCAAAACACCCCTAGAAAGGGTTCATTCATTACGAAACCTTTTCAATGCTGTCAGGACTCCGGGTAAAAACAAACATTGTAATCAATTTTAGTATTTTTATATAAAATTTTTTTCTGAGATTTAAAAAATAAATTGAAATTCTAAAGCCTTGTCCCGAAGAAATTTCCTTCCGTCAACATCACTTGGGTCGATAAATGCGGTTCCAAATGGAAGAGGGTCTGCATAAACGTTAAAGTTTGTGTAAACTTCTTTAAAAACTAGAATTCCTCCGGGCAGCTGCTATTCAAGCATAAAGGGCATGTGGGGCATGTGTTTTCTCCAGACCCTTTCCTTTTCATCCCCTCCATCAAATAATAAGAGATCGACCAATCAAAAGGCCTAAGCAAGGTTACTTTAATGGTCTACGCTAATTACGATAATACAGGGTTTTTTTCCCCCATAGACGCCATAACATGTACCTACTTTTTTCTAAGGCTGGATTCAATCGAAATTGCGTACACATATCACGTTTTTTTAGGACTCCTGACTGCCAATTAATTAATTTAAATTGGCAAGATTGACGTTCTGACCTTTCTCCTTTTCCAGGAAATTATTTACATAGGATGCAAATAAAACGGTAAAGGCGTGCACTTGGAGGCTTAAAGCGCTTTCCTCACAAGTGGTTTGTTTACGTAAATCACCACGAAAGTACGGGTAGTTTAAATATCAAATCCTCTTCCTCTTTTATTCATACGAAAATGCCAATCGCATCCGATAACCGTAAGTTTTTATGAGAGAGGAAAAAAAAACTTATATTTTTTTCGAATTTCCTAACAAATAAATCTCCGTTGAGTTTAATCTCGTCAAATCCCTCGGATTTATTCCTATTTCCAGTATTAATTCCGAAAGGGGGGACGCTTTTCCGAGATAAATCTCTTGGAACTCGTAACCCGCAGAGTTCCCATTTTCTTCGTAAAAGATGAAGTCACGTGATTTGTCTAACCCCCTGCCCCCTCCGCAGAAAGCCTTTTCCTATTTCGTTTCTCCTAATGGTATTATCACGGGGAGTGGATAATTAATAATCTCCGTTCAATCTTAATTATTTTAGACGAACTCGAATATCACGCGATCGTTAAAGGCCTGAAAAAAATTGGTCAATTAAGTTACTTCCTCAAATGGATGTTATTGTGTTACTCTCGAAAGTTTTCAGAGTCGAGGAAGGCTCCTAGAGGTCCTTTCCGTCCTTCTTTAGTTCCCATGATTCCCATCCTTCTTGATCTTCACATCCTTCTCGTCCTTTCCATCCTTCTTGATCTTCACATCCTTCTCGTCCTTTCCATCCTTCTTGATCTTCACATCCTTTTCGTCCTTTCCATCCTTCTCCTCCTTTCCATCCTTCTCGTCCTTTCCATCCTTTTAGTTCTTCCCATCCTTCTCGTCCATCTGGTCCTGCCCGTCCTTCTTGCTGTCCTTCTTTACATCCTTCTCGTCCTCCCCATCCTTTCTCGTCCTCCCCATTTTGCTCGTCCTTTCCATCCATCTCGTCCTTTCCATCTTCTCGTCCTCTCTATCCTTCTCGTCCTTCCCTTCCTTCTCGTACTTTTCATCTTTCTCGTTGTTCCCATGCTCTTCGTCCTTCTCGCTCTTCTCGTCCTTTCCATCCTTAGCGTTCTTCCCATGCTTCCCATCCTCCTCGTCCTGCCCGTCCTTCTTGTTGTCATTCTTTCTGACCTTCTTTCCTTCCTTCTCGTTCTTCATACTTATTCTTCTTTCCATCCTTCTCATCCTATCGATTCTTCCTGTCCTCCTTCCTGGCCTTCTTCTTTTTTCTTCCTGTCCTTCTTTGTGTTCTTCTTGGACCTTCTTCATTGATCCCCAGACAAGTAGATACTTGTGCAACGAGGAACATTCTTGAAGTAAACCGTTACCCCCGAAACTCTACCTCCCAAGAAGCTTTCAACAAAGTTATTCCTATAAAAATGATTAAACTTTTATAAAATCTGGATTCCGGTGGCAACGAGTAAAGATAAAGATTGTGGAGCTGAGAAAGAAAAAGGGAACATTAAGAGTCGGCATCCTTGGAACTTGAAAGGCTGAAATGGCGTCCGGGGGGCATTCCTCTCCACTGCATCCCCTATCAGATCCGAATACGGGAAATGCGGGCCATATCTCCTAGCGACAACAATACTTCAATTACTCCTCGTAGAAAAGCCTCCCTCCGGCATCGACTCTCATTACTCCAACTATCCTTAACCGGGTTAATTGCATTGCTTTTCAAATCAAGAAGACACGAGTGGGAGTCTCCCTCCTCTTCCTTCTTTATCTTGATTTATTTTCCAACTTTAATCAATCTCCACTTGATTTGTTTACGGAAGTCTTTCCTCGTATCAATTGTCCATTGTGTGGGCGGCTTCAATAGCCGATACTACAACTCCAACTCGATCACTTTGAAAGAAAAAAAATTTCAACTAACAAATTCGAGGATTTCAATCTTCAGGCATCCTTCTCTCAAAAGGAAAAATACGTAAATCATAAAAAATAGCATAATAACGCTCATTTCCCATTGATTAGACCCAATAAAAGGCCCCAAAATTAAATTAAGGGTTCACCAAAGTGGTCCGCTTCGGGCGAGGTGGGCCGCAGGTGTTTTTGATTCGTCGATTTATTTTAGATTATGCATCGCCATTTTTATTGGAGTTTCTTTTTATACCCCACCCAGTGATGTCATTTTTCAAAGCTAAAAATTCTGATTCCTTCTAAACAATGACGTATGGAGGAGGAATCCCATCAAACTTTCCCAGAACTAGGGGCTCTTCATCGACACCAAATACACCCCCACCCCCAACCTTCAACCACCTCCACAAACATTCCACCACCTCCCTCAATCACCCTCCACCTCTACCACTCTTCCTCCATATCTCCCAACACCTCTCCGACCCTCCCTCAATCCTCTCCCTGCGGCCACTGCAGTATATTGTTGCTCAAAAGTACCGTCTAACAAGCAAAAGCACGTTTTTTTTTCTTTCTATCGGATTAATTCTTTGATAAAAACGTAAACCATGATTACGTCCACATTGGCATTGAGAGGGGTCGATCCCTCCAGACAAACAAACTTGGAAGTGGTCTAAATGCTAACATTCCCCCAAAAAGAGAACCCTGAAAGGACTGTTTACACTGCATTACAGTCTGTCAATCTCCACCTGCTCCCCCTCTTTCCAGCAACGTGACTTCGAATTCATTTTTTGAATATTTTATTATTTACTTTCCTTCTTTAGTTTTGTTGTCCGTCCTTTCAAAAGGCCTGTGCGGTTTGTATCAATAAAGAACTCACCTGGACTTTTATTTACTGAAAAAGTTGAATTTTTGTCCTTGTTCCTCCATCCATATGTTCATCTTTGATTTAAAAGGGGGTTGGAAATTCGAAATTCCAATAATCTCCTTAAAAATTTATGAGTCACGTAATACTGGAAGGGATATGAAGAAATAATGATTTCCTATTAAAAAAAGATGACCTAATAAATTAAGCCTTTTTCCAATTTCCTTAGGCCTGGGGGTTTACACTTTTTATGAGGGGCCATCGGACACATATTGTTTCAATTTTTAGCTTCAGGAGGCCAGAATTCACTTTAAAAAATCCGCTAAAAGAAAGCTGCATTTATAATGAAGTTTTTGAGGTTTTGACCAGAAAATTGGCTTTCAATTAATGTTGATTTTGTTAGGTTTTAGGACAGAAAATGTGTTTTTTATGTAGTTTTTGGTTTAATATTGACTTTCGAATGTAGATTTTAGGGTTTTTGGTCAGTATTAAAAAAAAAGTTTTATGTTAATTTTTTTAGGGTTTTTTAGACAGAAAATTGTGTTCTTTGTGTTTTTGGGGGGTTGGATAAAAATTTGCTTTCGAATGATGATTTTGGGGTTTTACACAAAAAGCGAAAGAAAAAAAAAGTTTTTTATCTGATTATACCATAAAGGGCACAATTCAGTCATGTCAGAATCTGTCCTCCTCGGAAACTATCAATCGCACGCACCCCTAGGAACTCTTTATTAAGAATTGACGGCTCTTGAAAATTCATTTATTTTCCAAAGAAACCAGCAGCTTTCTTGGAACACGCAGTTTGAGAGGCTTTGTAGGTAATATTGACATTTTGCCTAAATGGAAGTTACCTGTTTAGCCTTGGAATACGCGAAAAATCCTGACTGAGTTTTATGAGGTGCATTCTTGAGTACTCGAGGGTGACGTCGGACCTTGAGGAATTCTCGAAACCGAGTCCGTGAGTACAATAAGCCAATCAGATTGAAAACGAGCCTAATCACAGGAAATAGTCTCAAAAAAAGAGAACCCAAAATCCCGCCTCGGCCACAAAATTGCTACGTTGGCCAAAGATAAAAAAAAAAAACTTCCATCCTTGTCCAGTATGGGAAGAAGAAAAAAATCCCTTTAATTTGAAAGGAGGGAGGATACGTAGTGGGGATTTAAGTGGCGGGTTCGAGGCCTAGGTGTCTCTGGAGGGGGAGGTTGAAATTGAATTATAATTATTTTAATAATAGCCCACCTGAGGGGCCCGAAAATGGGTGATTGTTGGCCCCACTCCCCCACGTTTCTCAAACGCGTCTCGCCTCCCCGACGTCCCATCTTTTCTGGCGGCCATTTCACTTTTTTTCTTCTCTCCTAAACCCATTAAAACCTTCTCGTTTATAAACAGAAGCTGTTTTTTTTTACCTCTCCATTCAAATTTTTAAGCTTTAATTAACGCTGTGAAAAATTTATTTTTTTGTATATTTTAACGACGCCAAGATGGCGTAATAGTGGAAATAAGTCTAATTAGAATCATCAGTCAAACAGACATTTCCAACGAAAAGGTTTTAATTTATTTATCCCCTCAGGCATGAAAATCTGAAAATTCCCCCTTTCACGACCCTTTTTATAATCAAAAGAACGTATGAATTTATGCCTCGTGAAGAAGTACATAGGTCACATTCATAGTGAAACGATTGTGGCGCCTTTATGTTCGTGGTGCAAAGGGTGTCAGCTCGACAAGCATATTTTTTCAACCCCCTGTGGCCAGATAGACTTGAAATTTTCAGAGCACTTTTCCTTGTTACCTTTCAAGAATCTAAATACCATATAAGGAAGCAAAATCGTTCATTTTTAGACCCTATAACTAGGCGTTGAATGTTACAATGTATTCATTTTTCTCCTGAAGAGTGGTTAATTTATTCTGAAATCTTTCAGGCTCACCTTGAATTTCGTAGATTTTCAATGACAAAAGAGGTGAATCACGTTACCACGAACACTTTTGATGCGCGATTCCTGTTTTTTTAAAAAAAGACAGATACTTAGCATCAGTTTTTTTTTCTTCCCTCTTAAGCGATCGTGACGAATCGCAGACGGCGTCAGGTGGTTCCGCCTTTGAGGACGGCCTAACCATCGCGGAGTAAATTGAAAACAAGAGGGCATCTGATATGTGAGTGTCTCCCAAGGGTCCCATCATTTTCCGCCCTTGAGAAAACAACCTGACTTTTTTGTACCCTCACCGCTAATGGCAAAAAGTCCCAAATTGATTTCCTCGGGCCCTCCCCTTCATGTTTTATTGTCTTCCCTTTTTTTTCACCACAGGTGAGAGGGACTCGTGCCGAAAAAAACCGATCCATATGTCAGGAAGAAAAAACTCCAAACAATGCGTCGTTTATCTTCACATATGGCCCTCCAAACCACTCAACGGCTTGAAATTTAATTCGATTTTTTATTGCTTTCGATTTTTTTTCTAATTTTGGTACTGAACTAAACAAACTTTTTGACAGTTGATTTTAAGCCATAAATCGTTTTCTAAGAGCAAAAGCGGCGCCGGGCGTCTTGTGAGTTTGTTTACGCGGACTAGAAAAAAACGTTCGGGAGGGTTCGAATTGCTCTGAAAATTGTTTACGATGAGAGGCTGCAATAAAACAATAAAAAACGACAAAATGGCCATCAACTTTTCCCCCCGGACTCTTTATATCCTCTTAGTTTTTATTACAAAACAAGAGTCGTTAAATTTCAACGATTTTTCGCGCCGTTGCGAAGCCTGCTGTGTGGCATGTCAAGGAAAAAAATTATATCAATTTCTTCTCCCTCCTGCATGTTGGGGGAGGGTAGGAGAGGTGATTGAAAGGGGTGGGTACGAGAGGTGATAGGCGCGTGGTTGGGGAAGGTCGAGAAGGTGATGAGTAGGTGTTTGTAGGGTGTTGGATAAGGGGAGAGATACTTGGTGATATATTGTAAGGGAAAAAATGAAGCTCACAAATATTTGAGAAAACAAGGAAAAACTCAAGTTTTAAAAGAAATCATGCCCTAAATGTTCGTTCAACCGTTAAATTTGTTATTTCAGCTTCACTAAGTTCAAAACTTGAGTTTTTGAGAAACTAGAAAATTTATGACTTAAATTAATTTTTTTTTTAAATTTATACTAATGTTGTTGTAATAAGAATTAAAATAGTTCGAAGTCCACGAGTGAACCAACCCTGGAGGATTAATTTTTTTTTAAATTAGACCATTACCAACATGGACGAGAAGCCTACAAGTAATAAAAAGGAGCCAAAAGAGTAAGTTTTTTTTAATTTTTATATTATTTTTATTAATTATTTGGTTAAGCATGGAGAAGCAATGGAATGACGTACAAGCGGCTCTCCACGTGTTAGATTTACGTCTTAAATATTTACAAAGTCATGGGTAAAGCGAATGAATTTGCATTTATTTTGAAATGAAATTTTTTTCAAAGATTTTTGGAAGAGCCACAGGTTCCTCTAGCTCCGACTACAAAGCCGATGCTGCATTGGGCAGCTCCTGAAGCGTTGGAACGATACTCTCCAGATGGAGACGACCTTATTTTCTCTGAGTAAAGTAGTTGTGAGGAAAATAAAATACATTAATTTAATTTTCAGTGAGCATCCTAAGTCAATGGAAGAGAGTACAATTGAGTCCAAAAAGCGATGGATGCACTATCTGAAAATTGGAGGATTGTTATTTATATGGGGAATATTCACGGTAAAGTTGTATATCATGTTACTGGTGATTCTGGATCAAGGGCATTAGACACCACGGTGTGTAGTATCCTTGTTCTGCACCACCAAAAACGTCTATTTTTTATGAATACAGAAAAAATCTTATCCAAACCTTCAAATAATGAAATCTTCTTTTTTTTTTCTGACTTCTTCTTTGCAGTATATACTGATAGTGAAGAGCGAACATGGGGCAAACACGATACATCAGATTTCCGTCTCGAGGGAGAAAGGTCACAGCTTCTGGATCATCGAAATGCCCGAAATGAGGCGAGTCTCCGTCGAAATTGGTGGCTCCCTCCTTCCGCCCATTTACGGCAACCTCTCCAAACATTGGGCCTCCATTTGGGTCGAAATGGTCCAAACGAATTCCACATTGGTTTCCGACAAATATGTCACAAGAAGCGAAGTTAGTTTCAAGAGACAAACAAAAAAGAGACATTGCGTTTTCTCAGCTCCTCGTGGTCTGATTGACTTGAAATTTTTAGGCCTTTTTCTGATCACATTAAAGAAGATTCGTGCCAAATTTCAAGTCAATTGGTCCTCAGGGAGCTGAGAAAACGCCATGTCCCTGGGGTTCAACTCACACCCAAATGTCTCTGAATACCGATCTACAATGAATTTTCAGAATATTAGCGAAATTTGGACTGTACCGATTGTTTCTGAAAATTTGATCGATTTCGTCCCTGAAGTCAAACGGACCCATGTCTTCAGCCTGAGAGACGTCGAAGAAAGGTAAGTCGACCACATAAAGAGAGCCAAAATTAACATTTTTTTAAGTCTTGTCCAAGGAAGCGTCATCAGACTTCAAGTTCGCACCAACCTTAACATAGCATTCCCAGTCTCTCTTTCCTACGACTTGTCACCAATCGATCCAAAAGATGGCATCCTTTATGCAGCGGCCATTCTTTTTGGCCTATACGGCCTCGTCATTTTCGAAGTAAGAACCTGCAGAAAAACCAAATTCCTCTACATTTTTTTCCAGGTCGTTCACAGAACTCTGGCAGCAGTTATGGCTTCGACGATGTCTATCGCAGCATTGGCAGCATTCGATGAAGTAAAAGTTAAAACCAGCATGAAATGAATAACTTAAACTTTTTTTTTCAGAGACCTTCGAAATCCGAACTTGTAACTTGGATCGACATTGAAACACTTCTTCTTTTATTCTCCATGATGACACTCGTCGGCATGTTATCAGAAACAGGCATCTTCGATTATCTCGCTGTTTATGCTTACAAAGTAAAGTTAGGATCTTCAAATAAACTTAAAATGAATTTTTTAGCTCACAAGAGGTAGAGTAAGGCCGTTGATTATGACGTTGTGCTGTTTTACTGCATTCATATCTTCATGCCTGGATAACGTAACCACAGTTCTTTTGATGACACCAGTGACTATACGTTTATGCGAAGTTATGGGTCTTGATCCTGTGAATGTTTTAATGGCGATGGTGATTTATTCAAATATTGGAGGAGCAATCACACCAGTTGGAGACCCGCCGAATGTTATCATCGCCAATAACAAAGACGTCATCGAAGCTGTAAGTGAAGAAGCCGTGATTTTGCAACTTTCACTTTTAACCTTCAGACCTTGTCCACTATCTGTTGGATTTTTTCTGTATTTTGCCTCCATAGGTTAGGATTTGGAGGTTAATGACCATAAACTTTCATTATTTTCATTTTTCCTTTATAATTTTTAGGGAGTCACATTCGGAACGTTTACTCTCCACATGGGTATTGGTCTTCTACTCGTATTAATTGCAGTTTCAATACAAATGAATTTTATGTATAAAAACATAGAAGTATTAAGAAAGCACGAACGTAAAGAAAGAGGTAGGTAATTTATTTCTATATTAGAGAAAAATTTAATAAGTTTTCTAAAGAATCCCAGCATGAAATTGGAGTTTTGAAAAGAGTGGCATCGTCAATCGCCACCTACTCAATAGACGAATCGAACGTTCGCAACTCACTTGAACAGCAAGCGGTCTACAAAAAAAGAAAATTGGTAGCATCCAGAGAAGAAATTCATGACATCGACGAACTTGAAGAAACCAATGAGAAAAGGTTGTTAAAATTTTCATTTTTTAATCTCTAAATTTTAATTTTAGAGAATTGATCGATGATTATGAAGAAACTTTGAAAAAACTGCAGAAAAAGTACCCCATAAAAAATAAAGTTCTTTTGAAAAAATGTGTCGTAACATTTATATTTTTGGCGTTTTTGTTTTCTTTTCATTCGACACCTTGGATCAACTTGTCGCTCGGGTGGGCTGCACTTCTGGCCGTCATATTGCTCTTTATATTATCAAACCCAAATGACGTAGAAGGTGTTTTGGCCAGAGTTGAATGGACAACTTTGATATTTTTTACAGCTCTTTTTATTCTCATGGAGGTAAATTTCAAACTCGTGAGAGTCCACATGATAACAATTTTTTTTTACAGGCTTTGGCAAGATTAGGGTTGATAGAATGGATCGGAAAAAAGACTGAAGCGGTTATTCTGAGTGTGGAGAAACCGTGGCAGTTAACGGTCGCCATTTTATTGGTTCTGTGGGTCTCAGCATTTGCATCTTCATTCGTGGACAACATCCCTTTGACAACGATGATGATAAAAGTCATCACTTCTCTAAGCCAGAATGAACAACTCGAACTACCTTTAACGCCTCTGGTCTGGTCATTAGCACTCGGAGCTTGTTTAGGAGGTAAACAAAACACAAAAACTTAAAAAAACAATTTTTAATTATAAAAATATTTACAATCCCTCCTCGATCTACGGTGCGATCTTTCCTGAAAACAAAAAATTCAAAATTTTTATTATTTTTAGGAAATGGAACATTGATCGGCTCTTCATCGAATGTTGTGTGCGCCGGTGTTGCCGAGCAGCATGGCTTTAGATTTTCATTCATGCAATTTGTCAGGTAATATTCAGTACTTTATTGGTTAAATTTTAATTTTTTTTTTATAGAATCGGCTTCCCTGTTTTGATCAACAGCGTTTTGGTGACTTCAGCTTATCTGCTCATTTCACACGTTGCTTTAACATGGCACTAAAAGTGTCGTTTTTAAATATTTTCAAGTCAAATAAGGTATCCAGAAAAACCCAATTTTAACCAAATTATAATTTACAATATAATACATTTTGTTTTCATACATGATCCTTAACGACTAGTCAACTGAGACATATCCAGGATTTTTAACAGATATGAAAAGAAAAGATCAAAGCTCAAGAGTTTAAATTCTGAAGAAAACTAATGATTGCAATAAAATGAACCGAGAAAGTCTTCAATGCCTTCATTTTGCAAACATCTACGGCAATCACCTTCAAAACCAAAATTACGTCAGTTAAACCCTTAAAGCATGCGAAGCTACTTTATTGTATTATTTTGTTAAACGAAAAGGATCTGTTAAAGTAAAAAAAGTTAGAAAAAACGGTGTTTATGAAGAGTTTTTATGATTGATTAGGCCGTATCACTTATGCCAAAACTTTGAGCTACCTCTGAGCTTAGATTTCATCGATTTCTTCATTTTATCGGTTTGAGGTAATGCTTCTCGGGAGTCCGTCGCCATCGCTTCATCAGCATCTTGCGATTGCGTTTTTAACGTCTTTTTGATGTTCATTATCTAAAAAAATGTATAAATTGATTTACTGAATCTCAGCCTTTCTTACCTCGGTTTCAATGGTTTCTTTGTGTTTGATCGCTTTATTTTTCTGAACGTTGGCAGAAGTGATTTGGGTTTCCACAGATGATAAGACTGCTTCGCACGAGTCGCACCATTCTTGCAATGTTTTTATGATGGTTCCGAGGTCGGCTTCACGGGTGTCTCGTCCGATAGCATAATCGACTTCAAGTTGGCTGTTTTTCTGGTCCAGTTTTCCATGAATGATATCTAAAATGAAGTTAAAAGAATGAAGATAATGGGGAAAAAGAACTCACCGGCGTAGATCGCTTCGATAATAAGATCTTCTAAATCTCGAACATTTTTGATGTCAAGTTCCGTAAGCAACGTTTTGTAAGGTATGCACTGAAAATGAAATTTTTATCATCAAAATTTTGTAGAAGCCAAGGTCTATTAAAATGTCAAGGTTGAGCTTTCCCGTGATGCTGCAGTTCCGCCAAACCTTCAAAGTTTTGGCAATAGTTGATCAGTCCAGCAATCTGGAAAAAACAAGATTTTTACCTTCATTTTGGTTGCAAGAGTGACGATTGTTAAATGTTGAAGTTTTTTCTGTTCTGCAGGGGTAAGATCGATGAAATTCGTCTTGTTCTGCAAATAGTCTTTATAGGTTCCATAAGCAAAAAGGTTCAAAGTATTGTAAGATGCAGCATGAGGCCCTTGTTCCAGCTGAAATCAAAAATTTAGTGATTTTAACGTTTTTTTAGATTTTGACCTCTTTGACGCATGGTAGGTCGAGAAATTCGCCAAAAACGTGAACGCCGGGGGCGGAGAGGGCGAGACGGATCTGTTCGACCGTTCCGGGACCTTTTGTACCGATCACTTGTTTTAGGAGCTGCTCTAATTTGTCGTTCACATTCGGTTGGGTGGTCGATTTTTCGGTCGTCATTTTTAATAAGATTCGAACTTAAATTAAATGCGGAAATCCAATTTTAAACACGACAAAATGAAGAAAACAAACATCGGCCTTCCACAAAGGATGAAGGCTTCATGTAGGTTACACCAACAGGGGCATTGCCAACAACCCCAGTGTCACCAAATTTGCCACAAAGCAAACGTTTAAAGGAAAAATTAGTTTGCTGGGTACCTAAATTAATTAAAAACTACCTTTTGTACATAAATTTAAAAATAAAGGACCCTGATTGCTATGAAGGAGCTACTAACTCTAGTGGACCCTCAACCTGCAAAAGGACATTATGTTTTCTCAGCTCCCATAAGACCAATCAATTTGAAATTTTTAGGGATTTTTCTTATCAAATTAAAGAAGAGCTGTATCAAGTTTCAAGTTAATCTATCGACAGGGGGCTGAGATATTCAACTTTGAAGGGTTGCTATGATTGCTGAAGCTGCTGCCTCTTGTGGAATCTCAACATCCAAAAGGACATTACGTTTTCTCAGCCCTCTGTGAAGGGATCGACTTGAAATTTTAAGGGCACTTTCTTATCATATTAAAGAAGAGCTGTACCCAGATTTAAGTCGATCGGTCAACATGGGGCTGAGATATTCAACTTAGGTTTACTTTGATGAAGCTGCTGCATCTAGTGGACTCTCAACATTCAAAAGGAAATGTCCTTTTGACGTTTCCTCAGTTCCCTCGACTTGAAATTTTTAGGGCTTTTTATTTGTGCCTTTCAATTAAATGGAGCCACAAAGAGCTGAAAAAACGTCTCCACTGATACTTTTTTGTCATTGAGAACTGAATAAAATTGTAGGATAAACTATTAGAATATGAATTATGTATATTTACAAAAAAATAATGCACTAAAAATTAACAAATTGAACTCAACAAATTTGCTTTTTCCCTTTTTCTTTAAGCTTGGAATTCAGAATCGCTTCTCTTTGTTGCCGTTCTTCTTCCTGAAGCCTTTTATGCCTTTCAACGGCAAAATCGACTTCTTTGCTTAGTTGAATAATCCTCGCCTGAAATTAACAATGTAAATAATAAAAAATAAAAGAAAATAGTAGTACGGTATATTCTTTTTGTTTTTCCATCCTCTGCCTTTGTCTGGTCCCATACGGGGTTGGTCGACCATCGAGAAATGTGTAATCGGGGCCATCCAATAAGGCCGAAGTTTTATTCGGATTTTCAGTCAAACCTTTCCTAAAGAATTAAAAACAATTTGAATAAATGTTTAAGGCCAGTATTAGGGTAACATTCAACCATAAATTTAATGAGTAAAATATAAATTATTATTACATTCTTCTCCATTCTATGTTGTTTCTCTGGTTAGTAAACGACAGACAAATAGCCCTCCTTTGTATACCTAAAACAACAGTTAAATTTTTAAAAATTTGCTAAAACTTTACTTACAAGTTACAGGAACAATCAATTTCCTAAGCATTTTGATGGTTTTGTTGATTATTTTATCTTTAATTAAAAAGTTTTAGTGGTTACAAGACAAACTTGCTAGATAACACTGTAGAAGGTTATAGTTGATAAGTGATAACGTACTGAAACTTGAAAGCGTGTTTATCCAAGTATTTATTTTGTAAAAATATTCTTCGACTTCTATTTGGGATATGTTAGTAGGTGTTGTGGCTTTTAATTAACATTTTACGAATTTGTTTGAGGGTGAACTAACGTGGTTTTGGTCTTTACCCACCATTTATCAACTTGTCGATATTTTCAGGTGGCTCTCAAGACTTCTGAATAACGTTTTCGTTGGTAAAATAAACGTCCGTTCTCTTTATACGATGAAGATTGAATCTAACGAGTTCCAGTCGTTATTTACGGACGGTTTTAAACGTCTTATTGATGTTTTTGATAAGAATGGGCATGAGATTAGGATCGCTGGAGGAGCGGTGAGGGACCTTCTGCTTGGCCAGGCGCCCAAAGATGTCGATTTTGCTTCGACAGCCACTCCGGACGAAATGAAAGAATTTTTCAATAAAGAGGAAATCCGCATGATCAACATGAAAGGAGAAAAGCATGGTAACTAAAGCCCAATAACTTCCTCTTAAGTGTCCATCAAATCTGTGGCTTTGGATTAAGAAGATCAAAAGAGATCTTCAGAAAGTTTGTTGACGTCAGACGTCTGACTGACGAAAGACTGTCGGCAGACGTCTGACCGACCGAAGACCGACGGCAGTCGTCTGACCGACGGAAGACCGACGGCAGTCGTCTGACCGACGGAAGACGGTCGGCAGCCGTCTGACCGACGGAAGACGGTCGGCAGCCGTCTGACCGACGGAAGACGGTCGGCAGACGTCTGACCGACCAAAGACTGTCGGCAGACGTCTGACCGATCGCCGACGACAGACTGTCGGCAGTCGCCTGACCGACGTCAGATTGCCTGAAGGCCAGAGCGTTTGTTTCTTTGGATGAATGAATAACCTCATGCTTATCTAATGCCGTCGTTTGTATTTTTTAAGGCACCATTACAGCAAGAATTAACGAAGAAAATTTTGAGATCACAACGCTTCGTATAGATGTAGTCACCGATGGAAGACACGCCGAAGTCCAATATACCAAAGATTGGGAGCTCGATGCCAACCGAAGAGATCTCACAGTCAATTCGATGTTTCTAGGCGTCGATGGGACCCTCTACGACTATTTCAACGGCCACGAAGACTTAAAAAACCGAAAAGTCGCTTTCGTCGGCGATCCCGTCAAACGAATACAAGAAGATTATCTCAGAATATTAAGGTAACCGCAACTCTCCTTTTAAAATAGTCAACATCACTTTTGTTCCAGATACTTCCGTTTTTATGGTCGAATTGCCGAGTTTCCCAACAACCACGACGAAAACACAATAAAAGCAATCGAAGAAAATGTCTCAGGACTTGAAAGAATAAGCGGAGAACGAATTTGGCAAGAGTTTTCCAAAATACTTTCAGGAAACTTCGCTTCTCAAATTACGCAGAAAATGATCCAAGTGGGCGTCCACAAATATGTCGGCTTACCCGAAAAGCCGAATGTGATGGAAATGATCAAAGTTTATGAAGAAGGAAAACATCTTAATCTGCATCCGATTTCTCTCGTCACTGCCCTTCTGTATAATGAAGAAGATGTCTTCAACTTCCACAAACGGTGCAAACTTTCGTTATATGAACAAGAACTTGCAACCCTCATCGTTCAAGAAAGAGACCAATCAAACGGTCTCCTCCATTTTCAAGATATGGTCATCAAAGCCGCCGGAAAAAGCGACAAACTCACCAAACAGCTCCACGAACTTTTCAAATACAAATCGGACCTCGATATGATGACTGAATTCTTAAGCTGGGAAGTACCCAAATGCCCAATAAGTGGTGCAGACCTAAAAGTTGAAGGTGTCCCGAATGGAAAGCCGTTTGGAAAAATTTTAAACGACTTAAGACAAATTTGGATCGACAGCAATTTCAAATACGACAGAAAAGAACTTTTAGAAAACCTCCCAGATCTGGCCAAAAAATACAAAATTGTATTAGATAAAAAATAAATTATTTATTTCATTTTTCTAAATTTTAATAAAATATACAAAAAAGGTCAACTTTTAAGCATTTTCTTGCTGTTTGATCGGACAGACGTCTAAAATGCAAAAGATAGATCTGCAAACTGGACACGTGCAGTTGGAAGAAAGCCAAGTTTCAGGTCGCTCTTGGTCTTGTCTAGAAGCGAACCATTTCCCCATACATTCTAGGCACCAAAGTGGTCTGCAGTAGCAATTTGTGCAAGGCTGAGGGTTGGTGCAGCATTTGACTAATTTGACAGACGGCAACGCTACCAAACATCCGATGCAGTTATCCATTTCTTGCTTCAAAACAAATTTAGAAATAAGAATTAAAACCTCAAGTGTACCTGTGGGTCAAGATTGTATGTTGGATTCTTTTCAACGGTTTCTCTAAAAACATCCAGGAAACGATCGATTTTCGTTTTATGGAACGAAATCCCGTTGAGTATCTCTATAGGTCTATGCACTCTATTTTGTAAGTCGGTAAAATCTAATGAGTTACACCTAGAAAATCAGTTGCAGAAAGTTTTTTGGTTAAATGATACAAACCTGATAAAAAACGATTTAACGTCAGGACGAGTCGTTTTGACTTCGATATTCACATACTGGACCGATCCATCTCCATCATGCGACATCGAATGGGTATCAGTGCGACATAAAATCAAAACGGAATCGCTCTGATGTACAATATCCAACGAATATGGCGAAATTTTCATAATCCAATTATCAGTAACGACAACTCTATAGAGTGAACTTGTTTGCAAATTTATTTTATCAGCCCTAAAAATTGTTTTAAATTATGTCTGCTTTTAACTTCAAATACCTTCGGTATTCGAGAGTGATGTGTTCTGCAAGGGTCTTCCATGAAGTACGATCGTTGCAGAATTTCTTCAATGTTTTGACAATAGGATGGTTTTCGGAATCGTTGAACGACCAATAAATGGCAGCGCATGAAGTTAGTGCTGGAAATACGATGCTGAACAGGATAAATGCGGTGAACCAAACATTGTCTTGGTATAATAGATTTCGATCAGCGAATATCAACGCACCAACTAAATATCCTGAAAAACCAAAATTTTAAGAACCAACTGCATAACTGAGTAGCAAGGACTCATTTCTATTAACATAGGCCACCTATAGATGGACGTGGAGGTTACCAATGGATGGAGGTGAAAGCCACCTATAGATGGAGGTGGAGGTCACCAATAGATGGCCACCTATAGATGGAGGTGGAGGACAATAATAGATGGACCTCCATCTATAGGTGGCCTCCACCTCCATCTATAGGTGACCTCTATCTATAGGGGGCCACCACCTCCATCTATTCGTGACCTCCACCTCCATCTATAGGTGACCTCTATCTATAGGGGGCCACCACCTCCATCTATTCGTGGCCTTTACCTCCATCTATAGGTGGCCTCCACCTCCATCTATAGGTGGCCTCCACCTCCATCTATAGGTGGCCTCCACCTCCATCTATAGGTGGCCTCCACCTCCATCTATAGGTGGCCTCCACCTCCATCTATTCATGGCCTTTACCTCCATATATAGGCGGCCCCCACCTCCATCTATAGGCGGCCCCCACCTCCATCTATAGGCGGCCCCCACCTCCATCTATAGGCGGCCCCCACCTCCATCTATAGGCGGCCCCCACCTCCATCTATAGGCGGCCCCCACCTCCATCTATAGGCGGCCCCCACCTCCATCTATAGGCGGCCCCCACCTCCATCTACAGGCGGCCCCCACCTCCATCTACAGGCGGCCTCCACCTCCATCTATTCATGGCCTTTACCTCCATCTATAGGCGGCCACACCTCCATCTATAGGCGGCCTCCACCTCCATCTATTCGTGGCCTCCACCTCCATCTATTCGTGGCCTCCACCTCCATCTATTCGTGGCCTCCACCTCCATCTATTCGTGGCCTCCACCTCCATCTATTCGTGGCCTTTACCTCCATCTATAGGCGGCCCCCACCTCCATCTATAGGTGGCCTCCACCTCCATCTATTCGTGGCCTCCACCTTCATCTATTAGTGGCCTCCATGTAAATCTAAAGGTTATATTGGAGGCTATATGGAGGTGGAGGCCACCAATAGATGGAGGTGGAGGCCACCAATAGATGGAGGTGGAGGCCACCTATAGATGGAGGTGGAGGTCACCAATAGATGGAGGTGGAGGTCAACAATATGGACCTGGAGGTCAACAATATGGACCTGGAGGTGGAGGCCACCTATAGATGGAGGTGGAGGCCACCTATAGATGGAGGTGGAGGCCACCTATAGATGGAGGTGGAGGCCACCTATAGATGGAGGTGGAGGCCACCTATAGATGGAGGTGGAGGCCACCTATAGATGGAGGTGGAGGCCACCTATAGATGGAGGTGGAGGCCACCTATAGATGGAGGTGGAGGCCACCTATAGATGGAGGTGGAGGCCACCTATAGATGGAGGTGGAGGCCACCTATAGATGGAGGTGGAGGCCACCTATAGATGGAGGTGGAGGCCACCTATAGATGGAGGTGGAGGCCACCTATAGATGGAGGTCACCAATAGATGGAGGTGGAGGACACCAATAGATGGACGTGGAGGCCACAAATAGATGGAGGCGGAGGCTATAGATGGAGGTGCAACCTATAGAAGGAGGTGGAGGTCACCTATAGATAGACAATGGGTCCTATGACAGTATGACCTCACAAATCTGTAGCACCCAGCAGACCTCAGTCAACCACCTGTCATCGACTTACCCTGAGGAAGTAACGAATGGACGCACAACGTCAAGGACGTCCTTCGGATATGATATCGTATAAAATCGTGGGCCTCGTTTTTCAAAAAGGACCCAAAAAGGCTTTCCACAGTCAATCCCACAGCCACGAATTCCTTCGTCCGTAAAACAAAACAGACCGAAACAATAAAATAAAACAAAGTATACAAACAAGTCGAATTCGCAAAATTATAATCACTTCTCAAATCCAACGACATAATTTAAAATTTTCAAATCGACATTCTATAAAAATTAAAAACAGTAACCTCCATTTGGTTCACGAACAGCATTGCCATCAACGACGTCACTATGACGTCAAACTGAGTCATCGTCGTTGAATTGATGTCAAACCTTTTTAATTTGTAACACAATTTGGGCCACGACTAATTTTTTTGCTACTTTCCGAATTCCTCTCATTTTTCAAGTTCAACTTCCCGCAATACGTTTATTCAGAAAAACCATTCAAAATAGTGATTTTTCCGTAAAAAGGATGCCTTTTGTAGGCCAAGGGACTAATTTTCAACTCGGATAAAAATTCAGGTAAAATAAGGAAACGTAAAAAAAGTTCAACGATAAAAATGTTCACGGTTCGCCAATCCTCGATACGTAAATTTTCGGCTTTCCCAACGGATTCACGCTTCATTTATTTTACTGAAGAGAAAGTCTTTTAAGTATCCCTCAGGAAAAGCCAGAACAAAACTGTCCAGGATCTTCCATAAGTTTTCTTTCTTTCCTTTAAGATTGGATCCAGATTCTTACAAAGATAGCACAAATTTCAGGTTCTATACCCAAATTTTTAAGTTTTTCATTCTTGAAATATTGAATCTTTTGAAAAAATCTAAGTTTTCGTTTTGGTTTTCATTTTTCTCAGCTCCCTGATGACCGATCGACTTGAAATTTGGCACAGATGTTGTTTAATAAGAATTAAAGAAGCCCTGGAAATTTCAAGTCGATCGGTCCATAGGGAGCTGAGAAAACGCTATGTCAACATTCCCTCTATCTCTCCATGGACCGATTAATCATCTTAAAGGGACATTACGTTTTCTCAGCTCCCTGTGGGCCGATCGACTTGAAATTTGGCACAAATTTTGATTAATATGTATAGGAGAAGCCCTGAAAATTTCATGTCGATCGGTCTAATGGGAGCTAAGAAAACTCAATTTCCCGTCAAACTCACGTCATGTTGAATGTCACCAATTGACCTGCAGATTAAATCAAGAATTTTTATAAAAATCTCTTTTGCTTAGTTTATGGTTTTATGGGGTCCGTAAATTTTTAGAACTTTGTTTTTTAGTTAACAGATTAAGATGAATTTCCTGATCGCCATTTTGTTGTTGACGATTTCCTCGGCCAGATGCTGGGACACCGAAGATCTCGAAGTTTTTGACACCGTGGAAGAAGTCCGCGAAAATTTTTACGAACTACTTGGCGTCCCTTACGTAATTAATTTTTTTGTGCAAAATTTCCTTGTTTTAATAATTTTTTTTAGAATGCAGACCAAAAACAGATAAAACAAGCTTTTCGGAAACTTTCTCTTACTGTCCATCCGGACAAAAGCGATGCTCCAGATGCCGAAATCAAATTTAGAAATTTAGTCGCTGTTTTTGAAATTTTAAAAGACCCTTTAAAAAGGTCCAAATATAATGACGTACTTGAAAACGGCCTTCCTGACTGGAAGCATCCCGTCTACTATTATAGACGGTATAAGAAAATGGGGCTTTTGGAGATGTCGCTTATTTTATTCATTATTATAACCATCGGCCAATATCTGGTCGCCTGGGCTGCATATTTCGAAAGGAAATACACTTTGGTAAAACTTTCATTTGTTCATACTCAAATTTTTAACCAATTTATTTCATCTTTAGGAGGAATTTGTCAGTTTGAGGAGTAAAAAGTTACAAAAGAGACAGAAAAAAGGTAAAGCAGTTGATGCCGATGCTTTGAAAATACTTCCAGAATTAGTCACAAATCTTCCAAAACCAAGGTAATTTTTTCAATTCAAAATAATTGAGATTTTTTTTTAATTTTAGTGTTACTGGAACTTTGCCTGTTCAAATTTGCAAGCTTTGCTGGTTTCTTGTTGTAAAAGCTCCTCCACTTACTGTCCATTGGATTAAAGAATACTTCCAGAGGAGAAAAGAAAGAGAAGCTGAGCAAGAGTAAGTTAATTGGTTCAAATATTAAAACTTAGCTAATGTCTTTTTAGGGAAGAAAGTTCTGAAGAAGAAGTTTATGTGCCGAGAGAAAGAGGGCCGAGAAGGCGAAAAGGATTCACTCTTCCTGAAGTCAAAGGTAATGATCCTTCCTTTCCTAACAAATTTTTCAAATACCTTTTTATAGAATCGAATAATGAAGTTAAGAAGCCTGAAAAGGTAAAAGCATCTCCGGAAAAACCTGCTCCAGTCCTTAATGGTGGACTTTGGACCGATGACGATTTCCTCGACTTGATCCGTCTTATGAAAAAATATCCGTCGGGAACCCAAGAAAGGTATTTTTTGATTGTATAACTTAAGATACCTCAAAATACCCTCTGATACCCTAAAATACTCTCAAATACCCCAAAATACCATCCAATACCTTTAAATATCTACAGATAACCCAATACCTTTAATACCCTAAAATACCCTCCAATACTTTAAAATATCCCAATATAGCCCCGATAGCTTCTATTACCCCAAAATACCCTCCATTACCCTAAAATAACCTCCAATACCTCAAAATATCTCCAGACAGCCCAAATACCCCAATTACTTGCAAATACATAAACCCTCTATTACCCCAAAATACCCCCCTATACTCCAAAATATCTCTAGACAGCCCTTCTAATACCCCAAAATACCCTCTAATACTCTTAAATAAATAAAATAAAATAATACCATAAAATATCTGCTGATAGCCCCAATACCTTCTAATACCCCAAAATACTCTCTTTTACCCCAAAATACCATATTTTACCCCAAAATACCCTCTTTTACCCCAAAATACCATATTTTACCCCTAAATACCCTCTTTTACCCCAAAATACCATCTTTTACCCCTAAATACCCTCTTTTACCCCAAAATACCCTGTTTTACCCCAAAATACCCTGTTTTACCCCAAAATACTCTCTTTTACCTCAAAATACCCTGTTTTACCCCAAAATACCCTGTTTTACCCCAAAATACCCTCTTTTATCCCAAAATACCCTGTTTACCCCAAAATACCATCTTTTACCCCTAAATACCCTATTTTACCCCAAAATACCCTCTTTTACCCCAAAATACCCTGTTTTACCCCAAAATACCATGTTTTACCCCAAAATACCATGTTTTACCCCAAAATACCCTGTTTTACCCCAAAATACCCTGTTTTACCCCAAAATACCCTCTTTTGCCCCAAAATGCCCTGTTTTATCCCAAAATACCATGTTTTACCCCAAAATACCCTCTTTTGCCCCAAAATGCCCTGTTTTACCCCAAAATACCATGTTTTACCTCAAAATACCCTCTTTTACCCCAAAATACCCTCCAATACTCCAAAATACCCAAGATATCCCCAATACCTTTTAATACCCCAAAATACCCTCCATTACCCTAAAACAACCGCCAATACCTTAAAATATCTCCAGATAGCCCAAGTACCCCAAATACTTGTAAATTACCAAAAATACCCTCTATTGCCCTAAAATACCCTCCGATACTCCAAAATATCCCCAGACCTCCTAATACCTTCAAATACCCCGAAATACCCTCCATAACCTTTAAATAACCTCTAATACCTCAAAGTATATCCGGATAGCTCCTGTAATACCCCAAAATTTTTAGATGGGAAAAAATAGGAGAAGTGATGCGTCGCCTTCCGACCGAAGTGGCACATATGGCGCACAAAATGAAAGACAATGCATTCAAACCAATAACGCAGCAGGTATAAAAACAATTAAACATCAATGTCCAGATTGTTGAAAAAATTGTTCCCTTTTTTTCTGCAGGAAGAAGAAGAAGTAGTGGAAGAAGCTCCGAAAAAAGTGAAGACGAAAGGAGGTAAACTAGGAGAAGACATAGAAGACCAAAGCAACTGGAGTCAGGTACAGCAAAAAGCATTCGAGCAAGCCCTCGCCCAATTTCCCAAAGGTTCCGCAGTCGACCGATGGGAAAAAATCGCCAAAGCTGTCCCCGGCAAAACCAAAGATGAATGCATCATCCGCTACAAATGTCTCGCTGAATTAGTCAAAAAGAAAAAACAACAAATCGAAGAGTCGCCATCTTGATAACTTTCCCAACTCCTTCATTTTTTTAAAAATCATGTACATAAAAGTATTTAAATTTTTTGTGTTTTTTCAATATCTTTGCGATGTTATTTATTGTTCGGGTAAAAGAATACACTTTGTTCCATATATTTATTTTTATTTTTAAGCAAAATCTATAAGATGAAAATTAAAAATCTAGTAACAAATACCTTAAATACAATATTTACATAAATCTTTGGCTTATAAAAAGAAAATACAGAATACAAAAGGTTTTTATTTTAAACTTTAATTTTGTAGTAGAGTAGCGTCCCCTAGGAAGACACTGAATTCTAATTGAGACCCAGTTTTGTGCCCTAAAAAATGTTCAGTCAGAATTATCGTGAAAGTTCTTGAGAAGAGTCGACAGGTTCGTAAAGCTGGGCTTCTGCGATGGAGGCTTCCATTGCCTTTATGATGGCTTGAATACGATTTTCGGATCTTTCGTTGGCCTTTTCGTTTTTAGCAGGAACTTTTGTGGTTTCGTTGATCGTCTGGTAGATTTCTTCGGTTCTTCTAGGGACCAAGTTGTAGTACGAGTTTTCGAGCTCTTCTTTTATGTTTTCCTGCATTAAGTTTTTGTAGAGGACTTCCTGTGTTGTTTTGTTGTCTGGGATTATGTGGTAGAATGAATCAGACATGTTTTCGTATTCTTGTCTTGAGCCGGGAGTGACTGGGCGGATCCTTGAGTCTGGTGTGTCGTAGAGTTCTTGTGCTGGTGGCGGCGTTGATGGGAGAGGCGGCGGTGGTGGAGGTAGCGATCTTTTACTGCAGTGCTCGTTGACAACTTCAATCCATGAATTCAACTCTTCTTTATCTTGAACTATAAACTATAAAAAAAAAATTCATTAATTTTTTTTTTCTTTTCGTTTTTTTAATAAGTACCTGATAAGTTTTGTTTCCTGGGGAAAAAAGTTCGAGTAAAGAACTGTTTTTGGAGATGGATTCTCGTGCTTGATATCCTTCAAGTTTGAGGATGGAATTGGGCCTGGATTCAGTCTGAGATGGATAAAGAGTGAGTGTCTGCCCTGTGAGGACTGCCCAACATTTTCTGGTTTGCCCTAACCAAAGGAAACGTTCCCTTCTTCCAAGTTTCCCACATTTGGTCACGCATGACGTCGAAGCGGGCTCAGACATGGCCTCGTAGCAATTTAAATCTCCAACTAAAATGGGAAAACCCGTATTAATGGTTTTTTATTCAAAGAAACGTTTCAACGTGTTTTAAAATACTTACGTGAATGAGAAGTGATGGTGGGAAGAGTGGAGGCCCTGCTCATGTCTAGGTATGGTCCTGAGTTTTGGATCATGGATGACATGAGCGGTTTTGGAGTGGTAGTTTGGCTCAGTCTTGCGAAAAGTTTTCTTCTGCTTTCTTCCGCTGATGGGCTCAATTTTTCATTCGCAAGCGTTTCTCCAAGATACACCTTAAGCTCTGAAAACAAAACAAAATCATAAAGAAGAGGAACAACATATCGCCCACCCAATGAAACTGCATGACCTCCCTCTACACGCCGCTAGGACTCCCATCTCCGATAGAGAGTTGCCGAGCTACAGCTCTTTTGGATCCCTATTCATTTTGAAACACCCTCTTTTTTTTAAATTATAAATAAGGCTATCAACATTATAGTAAACCCCCACCTCTGATCAAACCACTACCCCACCATACAAAGCCCACAATGTACCCAAATCCATGAATATTCCCATATGAATTCTTAACCATCATAAACTTCTCTTTTTACGTGATCATCAATCAAAATAGCTCAGAAACCGCATTCAAAATTCCACCGATAAGCACGGAATAAAAAATTAGTTTTTGTAAGAAAATTAGATTGGCCAATAAGGTAAACATTCATTTAATCTTCGCGGTTTTAATTACCTTATATTTGTATATTTGAAATACTGCAATCCGTCTATCTTAATGGACGAAAAAACATTTTCCCATGGTTTAAAGAGTTTGACCTTCTGCGTTTTTCAAACAAAGAGGCTCCTTGGCAATTATAAATTAATAAACGAAAAAAATCTGAAGCCATTTGGCATTTTTTACGCAAAACGTTGACCTAGCCCTTTGAACGAGTAAAAGTGATATTAGATAAGTTCAATAACCGAAAAAGGAAAGTTTTTTTTTAATAAGTCTGGGGGTCTTCGTATTTAGGTACCTACTCGTGTTCCTCTATCATTTATGGGACCGCTTTCACTAATCTTCGTCTTCTCATACCTTTTACTTCCTACTTTTTTTTTCTCTTCTTTTTAACGTCTTTTCGGATTTCGGATTGATATTTCGAACAATGGATTTCAAAAGAGGAAATTGCGAAATTTGATATTTCAAATTGAGGTATTTAAACGTGAGAACGCGGAAGATTCGATTGTTCCCTTTAGTTTTTCATTTTAATTGTCGGGGTCAAAAGGGTCCAGGGGGCTTAATTCGTCCAATTTGTGAGGGAAGAGCGGACCGAGGTGGGCGTGAAGAGAGTAAAATTAGTCCGAGATGAAATTTTTTGCATCATTTCACTGTCTCGATGACAAAAAGTGAGTCACTCCATGCACGCTACGGTTATGATTTTGCAAACTAAGCGAGAAAATCCATGCATTGCCTTTTTTATCGCGTTTTATTTCATTTTTAAAGCAAATTTTTGTTCATTTTACAGAAAAATCTAATCAAAAAATGTGTGGACAACCATGCTTTTGAAGGCCTCAATAAAATATGCCTAAAATTATGCCTTTTTGATGAAAATACTCGATTGAAAACTTCCATAACTTCCACTTTTTCTCCCTCAAATATCGACTATAAGATCAGAAAGTTCAACGCCATCCAGACAAAACATTCGTCACAAAAAGGTCTTATTAGAATTAATTTTTGTGGAATTTCAATCCCTTTAATAGGATCGCTCATGAGTAAAAGGCAAACGCATTCGCGCCCTATTTGGAAGTGATGGGGTCAAGGGAAGACGACAAGTGAAGAAAGTTGAATTTCAAAAATGAACAAATGCATGTCAAGGATTAGGTTTACTATATTTTATTAAACGATCGTCAAAGAAGAAGACTCTTTCTGATTTTGTGCCAAAACTTATTTTTTTCGCATGAATCAAATTTTATTTTTAGGCTGACTCGAGGGGAATTTTGATGAAAAACTCGTCCAGAAACGTGTCGACAATTTTTTTCCCCTGCTTTCTGGTAGAACGTCAAAGGGTTGGAAGGGTCGGATTAGCTTTCTAGTTTGGAACATCGGTTCAGCCGTTCTCGAGGTTCAAAAATGTAGAATTTGTTATTTATTAAGAGGCTCTAAAGTCTAAACAACAAATTTCACGTAATAATTTCCGTTGTTTAATTGTTTTTTGTTAGTTAGTTAAATAAATTAGGTCAGTGCCTGAAATAAGGAGGAAGTCCAAAATTCTTACAACCACAACTCAACATGATTTTTTTTTCATTTTTTTTTTAAATTCAGAATCAGGTATATATAGAGAAAGTTTTCCTTTGTGTTAAATTTTTCATGGTTTCGAAAATGTAATAATTGTCTAACGGTTTAGGCTGTAAAAGGGGGTTTTATCGTTAGCCATAAATAGACTTAAAGCGAAGAAATTATTTGGTATATTATTTAATTGAAAGTACTTAATCAAAGATATTCTCTGAACGTCAAAATGCCTGGATCCTGGATTATTAAATCCAAAACCTTTCGAGATATTCGCGTCCAAAGCTAACAAACTCCCACTCTGTGCCTGTTTTTCTAGAATCAACGTCATCTGGATAAAATTCCCTGACATGGACTAATTTTTTATATAAATATATAAAAAAACAATTTTTTTTAGGAATTTAATTAATTTTTAGGCAAAACCCCAGACTAAAAATACCGTCCGTGAGTTTTTTTGAGGCAACGCGTTGGTCTTTTACCTAGCACCCAGTATAAAGTGGACTACCGCCTTTAATAATAGCGAAAGGATCTCAACGTTGGTCCTCCTTGTTTCCGAAATAGAATTTCCTATTTACCAACTTTTTTTTCCTTTTCATCCATTCAATTCAACTGAATGAAAGTTCGGAATCCTCGGACAGTTAGGCCCTTCACTCTTGGTGGCCGTTTTAATTCAAAAGAAAGTGAAAAGCTGCGAATCTTTTCATTGTTCGGTGTCTTTTGATCCTTTTTTTGTCTAAACGAAAGTATTTCTCTTCCCTAAACATATCATTAAAACCAATGGACTTGAATACTATCAGATCACAATATTCGGCTTTCCCATTATTTAATTCTGGAGAAAGCTTTTTATTTTATTCCTGTTTTTTAATAAATTATGTAACCAAATCAGTCTCCTTTTTTATCATTGACCGATCGAGATCCAGAATATACTAACAAATTAAAGGATCCTTTTTATTTTTGAAAGCTTGTTAAAACGCGCTTAAAAATAGTAAAAGTTACTTTCTATTTTTCCCGTATATTGGTGTTTAGGAGAAGATTACTGTACACCTGCTTGCAGAATTTGACTTCAAGCTGAAGAAGTGAGGATCCTTTGGCCTGAAACTTGGAGGGGCTTGTACAGGCCCGACGTATCCTAGTTGGCTGACATTTTGGTGAAATCTAAATGTTCCAATTTCGACCCTTGTACACAAGATTTCTTACTTTTTCTAACTTTATTTTAAGTGGAAGCGAACTAGGGACCTAAGTACAGTTAAGAGGAAGTGAAAAGACGCGGAGACATTTCAGACAATTAAGCCCGTATGAGCGAGAGAGAAATAAAACCGTATGAGACATCATCTTGCCTTTTTTTAGACACGCTCTGAATAATTCATAACAGTCCGCCCTGGCTTATTCGTTTAGGGCAGCGGAGAATTGAAATTTTGTGCGCTTATCGGAAATTTTTCAAAGACGACGTAACGATGAACGCATACGCTTTTATACGATTATTCAAGGGCGAAGACGAACAAGAAGTCTACAAACCAAGGTTGAAACTAATAAAATGTGGAGACAAATTTTATAGAAGACAAAAAAAATTGTTTTCTCGTACTTCGATGTTCAAAAATTGAGGAAGTCTACCACGCTTTTAGAGCGGAAAATGGACATCCACACACCTTCCTGGTTGATTTCTCCTGAAGCGAAAAGTAGGCGATTAAGTGGAACTTAATTGAATTGGGCTATCCTGGCTTTTGATTGTTCGAGGGATGGAATTTTTCCTCTCGCGAGAAAAGCTTCGTTGGATTGCCCTATGGGTTATTTGATCCATATTAAGGGGCAATTAACTCCGGAATGTTTGGTCCTATCAAAAAAGTGTTATAAGTAAAAGTTTCTGGAAATCAAGCGTAAAATCGAATTCTATCGTCAAAACATAGGATTCGTATTTAAAATAACGAAGTTAGGGTCTTTCTGGAGCACCCTGTATGTCGGATCCAAAACTTATTCATGCCAATCGATTCCTCGCATAAAATTATGGGGGTTTTACTTAGATTTTTTTTTTCGTCAGGTCAAAATTCTGGCATAAATCGGCTGGTCTACTTCAGCACACCGTGTAGATGAAATTTAAGTATTAACACATGGAACGTCTCATACGATCTTATCTTTTCCAGCCTTCCACATCCTTCATATCTTATTTTTGACATTTTTCAACTTCAAGTTGAAGGAAACATTTTTTTTATCGAGATTAATATTATTTTTATGGATCCTTGGACGAGTTTTGGAACTATTTTTGAACTTAAAATCCTCGAATTATACCCATGGTGGACCACTTGTGACCACTCAAGGTTTATTCTTGTCTATTTTACAATTTTAATTACGAAACTTAAATGCCAAACCCTAAACTTCAACTTTCGATGTAAACATTGTAGAAAAAACCTTTTAACATCTTCAATTATTTACTCAACTCAAAAACTTTCTGTTTTACGAAAACAATCTTTAAAAAATTTAATTTAATTTAATTTTGGAAATGCACTATTATGGGAGGAATTTTTGCATACAAAAGACAAATAAGCCACACCCTGTATATAATGCAATTTTAGAAGTAAGTTTGGTTATTTGATTTTGCTTACCTGCCAGTACATCCTTTAATTCCATAACGTACATCTTTGATTTTTTAAGTTATTTCCCGCACGTTCGTTAATTTTTGTCACGCGTCTTTTTCGTATTCGAATCACGGGCGGTTGGAAGGGGGGAGGACCTCTTTCGTTCCACCTCCGGTCTTCAAAACCTCGAGGCTCCGACTGGCGAGTCGGAATATTTTTACCCGAAGACGCGGTGGATACTAAAGAGCCCCACCTTCAATCCTTTTCCCCTCCGCTGGTCCAAAGAGATTGACTAAAAATATGGAGTTTACATCGGTACCGTTTATAAAATCAAGTTTATCTTCATACATATGTAATGGAAGAACAGGAAGGATAATATTTGCATACAAAGCAAAAATGCTGTACCCCAACTGTACAAAAACTATCAAAATCAACTCACAGATTGAACAATTTTTCATCTACTTATGAATTTTGATAAATTTGATGGATTAGGATGGTTAGAGTTATAAAATTATAATTACCCCCTGTCCTACTAACCCGCATAACCTATCGATGTAACGGGTTTAGCAAACCTAAGCCTGAAATTGAGGGTGGGAGTCGAACCAGTAGACGCTTCGACGCCATAAGCACTCAGGCTCCTTCAAAAGACATTATAAAATGGTAAAAAAGAGCTAATAACACTATCAAATTCAAAACAAAATATAACGGATCAGCCAATTTTGAAAGTTACCCATTTTTTGGAAGGCTTTTTCATGAGCTTTCAAAAAATCGTTGTATCATCAACCATGGTAGTGGTGGTGGAAGGTTGGGAAGGTTAGAGGAGGTGATGAATTAGGGGGGATGTGGGAGGGTGTATTTTGTGTTGTGGAGAGGTCTGTAGAGCCCCAAGTTTAAAGTGTATCTTATTGTGTGGAATAGATGACAAAACCTCTTGCTCACACTGAATCTTTGCTCGGTTATTGTTAGTCTCAAAGAAACAAATAAATCGAAAACAAAAATTTATTATCAACGATGTTATAAATTAATTGATTCATATAAAATTAAATAATGTTATAAATAAAAGAGCGATTGCAGGATTTAGAAAAGACGCGGCTGAAGTATACTGAAGAGCAAAACTGTCAACCACGTGGATTTTCCATCCCATATTCATATGAGTGTAGCTGTTGTAGTAAACAATATCGGGCCATGTTGAATTAGGCGTCACTTCCAATATGGCGACTTCTCCTGGTTCGCAGTTAACAACGAGGGATTTATTGAATGTTCTAAAATTTGGGAAATCATCGTCCAGTCTTCTGTCGACACCGTTATGCCTGGCGAGACAAAGCGGCCCGGCTAAAAATACAAAATAAAAGCTTTATTTTAAAATGATAAAAATCACCTGTAGTAGGGCGAGGTTGTCCTCGTAGCGTGTACTGGACTCCAGCTAAAACTCGTACTTGTCGGTTTGATTCTTCAGTTCTTCGTTCGAGTCCTCCATGCGGTTCATCGGTTATGATGAGCGGATTATAAAGTTCTGCGCTATGTGGGTTATTGCCTCCGAATATTCGTATGGCATACGTAAACCCACGTCTCATCCAAATTTCAGGAATAAGAAGTCCATTGATGTACCAAGAAAGGCCAGGAGATGGCATCCCGGTGATACCTTGATATCCTCGCTTACCACCCGAAGGGCCCAACGTTGCCGTAAACACTCTCAAACCTTTATCAATTATTTTGGGACGGTCCCATTTCTCCAAGATCTCTCTATTGCTCGTAGCAAACGGCACACAATTGTGAAACGACTTTCCAAATTCAACGGCGACGGAACTTCTCGGATAGATGTCATGAAAAGAAGGCTCTTTATTTGAATCTAGCTTCCCTATCGCCCAAACCAATTGCGTTTTCCCTTCAGTATTATATTCCATATCTCCAGGATCAGCTAAAGTATTCGGTTAAAACAAAATGAATCAGAAATCAATGGTTATACCAGATTTTAGAGTCCTTCTGTAGGTTATTACGTTGATTCCATCCTCTCTGGATGAAGTATGAAGCTGATTGTCTTCCAATCCTCCAACCAAAGCATCTTTGCAAACACCTTTGTATTGTCCTAATACTTTGACACACAAAAAAATATTTTAATTTATTTTTAATATTTATTAGTTACCGGAGAGTTTGCAGTGATATTGTAGTCGTTGGCGTATCCTCTATAACCATCGACATAAGCGATTGTAACATCAGAACCGAGCATTTGGAGTTTTTGACTTGATCCGCTTTGTCCGAAAGCGATATAATCGTCTTCCGCTGCATAAAAGGTTATTTTGCTTCAGATTGGAAATCCAGACTTACCAACTCTGCCTGCGAGCTGTATTGTGATCTGCGGACCGAAGACCTCCCAGCTCGCTTGAAGGTCTCGATGGAGCTGGATGCAGTTTGGAAGAGCGTTTTTGTTGGTTGTGATTTTTACTAGGCTAGGAGGAACGTTTGGACTATCAGGGATGAGAACAGCGCCGAAATTCTCTTTAGCCTGAACATCGTAAACACTGAACCAGTCAATGTCGAATATTGTGAGATCGCCCGGCAATTCTAGTCTTATCGTCTCTTTTGAGTATGATCTCAAAGGTTCGAGGCTAAAAAATTGTTATTGGAGAAAAAAAAATTATTAAACTTACTATCCGTATTCATCAGGAACTTTATAGCCTTTAGTCGAAGGCTGAGGACCGACGCCGACCCAAAAAAACGTATCTAAAAAAATAATTTTTTATTTTTATTTTTTAATAATGTAGTACCTTTTCCAGCTCCGTTGTATGTGAAGTCTGGGATTAGGATTGTTTTGGCATCGAGGATTTGAATCGCTCCAGAGCTAACTCCATGCGAACGACGGCTGAGTTGGCCAATTGTTTGGGTCGAAGGTGGCTCAAATTCTTCAGCCATGTAGACATCTCCGAATGCATTTTGGCTCGAAAGGTCATACACGGCAAACCATTTGATGTCGGTCAATTTCTTCTTTTCTGGGAGCGTCAAAGTGAAGTCTTTCTCAAAATACCGATCCAATACATTTGTTCTAAAAAAAAATAATGAAACCCTCAAAAACAAGTAAACAGCAAAATATGAAATTTATAGCCGTAAAATAACCTCATGCATACTCTGATGTGTTCTAACATGTCATAACAAGTCTTAGAATAGTCACAAGACTTACTTTCCATGTTGGTCAGGAACGATGAAACCCTGAGGGCCTGGACGGTTGGTTGCGCCGGCCCAGAAAAATGTATCGGCCCCATTTCCATCATAGCTGAATCCAGTCAACAGCAGGGTGTACTGATCCACTGCATATACATCACCAGCGACTTGATGATGATAAGAGTTCAATTTTCCGACTAACTTCCCCCTGTATTCTTCGCAATGAGCCAGACCTATAAACAGAAATTCGCCCTTTATTGCAAGGAATTACAAAATGACCCTTGCATCCCATCAAAAAAGGGTCAAAGTCCATCCAAAGTGTCCGAGAAAATTTGAAACGTTTAGCTCTTTAGGATACCTTTCTAGCGGTATAAATATCGATGGAATCTTTCAAAAATTAAGCAAGTTAAGGGCAGGTTAACCTTTAATAAGGTTATTTTTGTTTAACCTTCCCTTTTGTGTAATTCGTCCATATTTAATTAAACAAACAAGTTTAAACAATATCAAGAAGCCATTTTTTTTCCTCGTTATAACCTGAAAATTGAATTCTCAAAGGAACAATGGAAAATGAACGAAACAATGGCCCTTTTGCAACTTTTTTCTTCCAGAGACAATGACGTATCTTCTTTATCTTTAGGTCTTTCACATCTTTTAATTTTCATGTATTTTTTCCAACCTTTTTTTTTCCGCCATTTGAAAATGTCAAGGGTCTTTCTTGAAAAATTATACGCGTGGACCCAATATAGCATTTTGATCCAGTTTCAAGGCCTAGGATATCTGAGGTCAGACTCGCACTTTCCTGATCTCTTACCACACCTTGAAGTAATTCTTTTTAAACTGACGAAACCGAGGGCAAGACAGAAAAATTTTGAATTCTTTTCTCCACACATTTAGGGTCCACTAATGAGATCAAGTCACGCTTTCGCCGACACTTTGGCACAGAAATTATACAAAAAAGTTACTAATTTCAGCATCATGAAAGAATTCAATGAATATCCTTTCTGATTCATTATGACAAATACTCACTTATAAAGATG
Source organism: Orius laevigatus (assembly GCA_018703685.1). NCBI lineage: Eukaryota > Metazoa > Arthropoda > Insecta > Hemiptera > Anthocoridae > Orius > Orius laevigatus. The sequence continues at coordinate 81,332 of JAGWEN010000133.1, read as the reverse complement.
ACGATGATAGAAATGAACATTTTCCTGAACAAAAAAACGTTGAGAATCTTTTTTCACATTATTTGGTCCTTTATTTTATAATTGAAATAGAAAAACGACTAGAATGGAAGGAGAAGGCTTAAAATTAAAAGAAACCATCCACGTTTTTAATGTTTTTTTCTCACATTCACTACTTTTCAAGACTCAAGTATGAAAGCCAACTGGACTTTCTCTTTCTCCTTCCTTTTTGTCCGGCAGTACCCCCGACCAAGGCCAATTCCTTCTCCTACCTTTTTGAATACAAGAACCAGATTCTTGCTCCCACTAGCTACAGTTTTTTTCTTCTCCTCCTATCCGTTTTATGGCCTTGTTTGGAAAGAGATTGTTTTACCGCACGATTGATTATCTTGAGATATCTTTATGCACTTTCTCTGTGTAACTGTGTTTACTCAAGTAATCGTGGAGTACAGTAATTATGTGCATATTCATGATGAAATTTCGCAGTGAGAATGTTTTGCAAAAATTAAGTTCCAGTTTTGACATAAATCAATAACTTTGCAATTTCCGTTCTTTGGTCATCGGTTTCGAAATTCCAATGATTCAGAACTAAAAAACGCCATCACTTCAAATTTTTCAAAAATTAAAAAAAAAGTAATAAAAATCGGACCACCTCCCTCCCCCCCTCACAAAAAAAAAGTTTTCGATAAAAAAAGATTTTGAGGTTTTAGAAGAAAAATTGACATTTTGGTGTTTTATGAACAAAAAGATGTGTCTTTGACAACTGAAAGTCTTCATAAAGGTGATTTGGATCCTTGTTAGTTGTTTAGTAGGAGCTGACTGAAAAAAGCTTTCTTGGTTTTCCAGGAAAGTGGACTTTCACCCTTTTTGTGACTAATTCACCTACTACACTTTAGGATCTGAATACCCTAGTGTCTAATGGCTTAAAAAGAGTTGCCCAAAAAGTTTAAAAAGGGTGTAAGTCCATGTTAACTGTTATTTTTATCGTCTGAAAAGGGTGAAAGTCCAAAGAATGGTGCCAAAACGATGCAGTCCCTCATTTCAAGCTTGAAGAGACCAATTTTTGTTGTCGTTTCATTATGATCCCTTTTGTGCAGTAATGAAGGTGGCCCCATCAGAATTTGCTTTTCTGAAGGTGGCCCCATCAAAATTTGATTTTCTACAACTCCCAAAAACCTATATATTTCCTTTTTTAATATAAAATTTCCATTTTATTTCTATTTTTAGAAATGTCTAACCAAGAATAGTGAAAAATAAAGAAAAATTTTAAGTTGGCCAATCTGTTCACGCCATTTTACTTTTTGTGTTTTGTCGGTTATTTCACTTTGAACTTTGAAGTCGGTTATTTTCGATTTCTTTTGACACTGATAAGTCGATCTCGGATGATTTTTACGTTTTATGTTTTTCTGAAGGCAAAATGAAGTTGGAAAACTGGGAAAATGTTTTATTCTCATGGGTAAGTATTGTATTTCGTTATTTTTCTTTGATTTTAAACAATTTTCTTAGATGAATTCGTGGGGATTCACTCAAGAACCGGTCAACGACATAGAAAAACTTTTGAATCTTCAATTTTATTCATCACTCTTTAAGGAATTGTAAGTTATAAAAAAATTTCGGGGTTTTGCTTGGCGGGGTGAAACGCTACCTCGTTCCTAGATTTTGATAATAATTTGTTGTTTTATTCTTCAGGGGGCGTGAATATTCACCATTGAAAACTGAAAAGGCTTCATTGAATGGAGCTATTGCGTCTTTTCTTCGTGGTAAAAAATTTGAAAAATTATAAAATTTAAAACATTTATTTGTAGAGGATTACGTTCTTTTTGAGATAAACGAAAATAAGCCTTGGAGCGATGAAGATATCTTGATTATATCGTCGCTTGTCCTTTTGTCTGCGTCGCTCAAATCGCACAACCTCCGCACTCCCCTTTTCAATTTGCCGAGTTCGACTCAACTTTCGATTCAGGCTTTCTTTCAAAAGTTGATCTCGAAACCTCCTCAGGAGATCACCAGAGACGTTTTAATGGAAGCGATCGCTGAGACACCATCAGGTAATTAGGCCCTAAATCAAGAGGTGGATCCAGGAATTTGTCAACCACTAAAAATCAGTGCCCCCCTCTTTAAAAGACTCTTAAAACTTTGATTTTGAAGTTTTTGACGAAAAGTTGTCTCTTAAAACGTTGATTTTGAGGGTTTTTAAACAAAATTTTCTCTTAAAACATTGATTCTGAGGGGGGTTTTTTAAAAACAAAATTATCTCTTAAAACGTTGATTTTGAGGTTTTTGATGAAAAAAATATTGTCTCTTAAAAACGTCAATTTTGAGGTTTTTTTTTGACGAAAATTATCTAAATGTTGATTTTGAGGTTTTTTTTTTTTTTTTTTTCTTTTTTCTTTCACGAAAATTATCTCTTAAAACGTTGATTTTGAGGTTTTGGACGAAAAATTGCCTCTTAAAACGTTAATTTTGAAGTTTTTGACGAAAAATTGTCTCATAAAACGTTAATTTTGTTGTTTTTTTAACGAAATTTTCTCTTAAAATGTTGATTTTGAGGTTTTTGATGAAAATTGGTTCTCAAATAATGTAAATTTTAAGGTTTTTGACGTAAAAGAGCCTTAAAACGTTGATTTTAAGGTTTTTGATGAAAAATGGCCTCTTATAACGTCGATTTTGAAGTTTTTTGACAAAAATTATCTCTTAAAACGTTGATTTTGAGATTTTTTTTATTTGACGAAAAATAAACTGTCTCTTAAAAGTTGATTTAGTTTATGACCTAGTAGTCAATTACCCCTAAAAAAGTTTATCACAAAAAAAGTTGTCTCTTAAAACTTCGATTTAAAATTTCTAACGAAAAAATGTCTTTTAAAACCTTGATTTTGAGGTTTTTTGAGGAAAAACTTGGCTTTTAAATTTTGATTTTGAGGTTTTTGACGAAAATTTGGCCTTGATTTTGAAGTTTTAATGAAAAATAAAATTGGCTTTTTTTTTTTTCATTATAACCAACTAATTTTTCTAAAAATTTTAGATGATGAAAATGATGCTAATGTAACAGGATCTCCAGTTTTGCAATTCATCCCTCGTTTTCAAGAGGTAAACTATTCCAAATATTTAGAATATTAAAAAAAAATTTATTTCCCAGTCTCCTGAATTCAAAAGATACGAAACGTCAAAAATGAAATCTCTCCAAAGTAAATTGGATCTCGTCGAATGGGAAAAGCAGCACCTTCTCGAAGAAATTGAATATTTGAAAAAAGACGTCGAAAATCTAAGTTCGTTTTAGTTCCCCAAAGATGAAATTATTAATTTTTTATTTATTTTTTAGAAAAGAAATATGAAAATAAAGAACATGACTTGATGAAACTTGAAGCTGAATTGCAATGTCGAGAAAAAGACGGAGAATATGAGACGGAAGGGATTTTACAAAAAGCGAAAAGCAATGAAAATCGTTTAAAGAAACAAATTGAAGAGACGGAAAAAGCGATGGAAGCGATCAGAACTGATTTGTATCGAGCTATGACTCAGAATTCGACTCTTGAATCTCAGGTAAAAAAAAAATTTCTTTTTAAAAATTTAAATTTATTCTAATTTTAGTTGGAAAGAAGTGTCGAAAGAGAAGAAGAGGCCGTCGCAAAGTGTGTGGAACTCGAATCTAAAGTTGAAATGATGTCGATCCATATTGAAGATTTGGAATCTTTGGTGTCGAATCTCAAATATACAAATAAAGTAAGTTTGATTCACAAAATTGAACTTAAATAAATTAAATTTTTAGGAGCAGAGTGAACTTTTGATTGAAAAACTTCACAATAAATCGTTAAATGCGAGCGTCGCAAGTTTCGATTGTGAACTAGAAAGTTTGGCGACGGTCGTCGAAATAAAATATTTGGAAACAGAGGCGAAGTTAAGTAATTTAAATGCGGATTATAAAGAGTGTCTAGAGCAGAAAGAGGAGCTTTTAAAAACGGTCGAGAATTTGCAAAAGAAGTTGACTCTTCTGGAATCGGAAAATAAAGAGGAGTTGCTTGTACTTAAAAGTAAACTCGGCGAGTTTGACGAATTGGTCCAGGAGCTCAAAGAAGAAAATGAAATCTTGATGAGCTCTTTGGAGAATGAAAAACGCGAAAATGAAGAAATGCAAAAAGTAAGTCGAAAATCCAATTTGGTCGATTATATGCCAGACTTTTGACCTGACGAAAAAAAGTATCTAAGTAAACCCACCTTAATTTTGAGCAAGGAATTGATTGGCATCGACAAAATTTGGATTAGACATACAGGGTGCTCCTGAACGACCCTAACTTCCTTATTTTAGATGCAAACCCTATGTTTTGACGATGGAATTCGATTTTACCCTTGATTTCTAGTAACTTTTACTTAAAACACTTTTTTGATCAGACCAAACTTTCTGCAGTTAAGGGCCCCTTAACATGCAATTAGTAACAACGTTTGGTCCTATCAAAAAAGTGTTTTAAGTAAAATGTACTGGAAAATTGGTCTAGAATTGATTTCCATTGTCAAAACATAGGGTTTGCATCTAAAATAAGGAAGTTAGGGTCGTTCAGGAGCACCCTGTATGTCTAATCCAAAAGTTGTCGATGCCAATCAATTCCTCGCTCAAAATTAAGGTGGGTTTACTTAGATACTTTTTTTCGTCAGGTCAAAAGTCTGGAAGATAATTGGCATTTTCACGCTGGCACACCCTATTCAGTCTCTAATCTTTTTATTCTAGGACTTGGAAAATCTAAAGGCGAGTGAAGTTTCCATCGATTCAGACTATAGAAGTTCATTCGATTCAGGGATGCATAGAGATTTGTCAGAAAGATCGCATGAAAAATTTCTAAACGAGATAAACCATTTAAATTCTCTTTTGGATGGAAAGCAGTGCGTTTTAGACGAGACCAAAGGCCTCGTGAATAAGCTAAAACGTGAAATTGCAAACCGAGAGCATGATCTATCCTCTCTCATGGAAGAGCTGAGCCTAACCAAATCAAAATCGTCCAGAAAAGAAAACCGAATATGCGAACTCAACAAAGAAATAATCGACCGAATGTCGGAAATCGAAAACCTCAAAGAGGAAATTTCAAAACTCAAAAATGAAAATTCACTCCTCAAAAACAATCTGCGAACCGTTGAATTGGAAGTTGAGAACTTAAAAGGCGATTTAAGAGTCAAAGATACGACTGTAATGGCTCTTGAACAAAACATCAACATGTACGACCATGAAAAATCTATTCTGGAAAGACGAATCAACTTTTTAAAAGGAGACGCAGACAAAGTTGACGTGTAAGTTAAAAAAATTTTTCGACTAATTAATTTTTTCTTTTTTATAGATTAAAAGCTGAAGTTTACAGTCTTAAAAAAGAAATCAGCAAACTACGTGGTGATTTACAATCAGAGAAGAAAGAAAATGAAAAATTGCATTTAGAAATTGAAGAAAAAGCAGATTTCGAAAGTTCCGAAAAACTTGACGAGCTAGAAGCCAAAATGGTTATTTATAACTTTTTTGTACTTTTTTTAAAATTAAAATTTTCAGAGGGCTGAATATAAAAAGAAAATGATGAAAGACAAAAGTCATATTGAGCAGTTGAGTGCAGAATTGTGGGAGACGAGCGATCGATATTTGCTGGCATCGCAGGAAAACAAAGCGTTAAGAAATCAACTTCAGAGGACTCGAGCGGCTTTAGAGGTTGTCACAAATTCAAGGAATTTTCCAGAGCAGAGAAGCAACCCTTGTCTATGGCTTGACGAAGAAGGTTTCGATGAAAGGATGACTTTTACCCGTGAAGTTTGGTCCAGAAGGTTAAATCATTTCAAATCCTCGCATATTTTCACATAAAAATTCCAGATGCTCGCTAAACTCCAATAAAGTCAAAAATGATGAAGATGAACTTTTCAACGATGATTGTCTTGAAGATTTAAAAGCCGGAGTTTGCCGCCTTCCTGATAATTTACCTGCTTTGGCTTGTCGAGCTTCATATCCTGTTTTTAGAGTAAAATATTTTATTTTATAAAAACTACAATAACATTTTTATAGTCAACTCCGGATTCAAGTTTGGGACAAAGTGATCGACAAAGTTTGTTACCTGAGAGGCCTAAAAAAGTCAAAAATTCGGTAATTTTTATAATTTATTGTTGAATTTTTTATTATTTTTGTTTTTGCAGATTAACTACAGCAGGCCAGGACCTCCTACTCCCGTCAAAAACCGACTTTCTCTACAAGTAATTTGAAATTCTTAAATTTTATTTTTTAAATTTTTTCCAGGGGTTGGATAAAATTGAAAAAGTCGTAAAAGAGACTGAAAAAATCGTTTTTACTCGTGAGACGACTCAAGGGGCGAACAGATTAAGCAAATTTTTCAAGAACCAAAAAACGACTAAAATTGTCCCGACTTCTCAAAATAGCGGAACTCAGGTATGTATTTAAAAAAAAAAAAAAATAATAATAATATTGATTTTTTTAGGTGTCCCCGAGAGTAAAAAGGAGGAGTTTCTTTGCCAGAAAGTTTGGAAGCAACCGAGAAAACATACCACCAAATTAATTATTTATTTTCTAGTCGTATTCTGTAAAGATTTTTTTTTGTATTTTCAATAAAGTTTAAAACTCAACTTGATTTGAAAACAAGGCTGAAAATGCTAAAACGGTCCCCTTGCCTCACCCCCCTGGGTTAGGAGGGGGAACTGCAGGATTGCTTGTCCAGACTTATGTCTTTTTTGGGGGATTTTGAATGTTTTTGACACAATATGGTCTTTTCAGGGAGAAGGGAATGCCTTGAGAAAAAAATTTGGCCTTTCAGTAACTTTGGCCCTTTAAAAAAAAGGGGGGAGCTTTGACACTATGAAATTTTAGGGTGCACTTTGCCCCATTAAACGATACCATAACGATACTTTGGCCATTTAAAAAATAAAAATTCCAAGCCTTTGACCATTTTTCTCACTTTTATCCCCATTTATTACGTCACGACGAGATATCAAACACACACCTGTGATAACAACTGATAAGAACGAACTAATCAAATTTTAAGGTCAACTGACTTCAAAAAAATTTGTTATTTTCAAGCATAAAACGGCCTAAAATGTGTAAGTTTTTAAAATTTTAACTCAATGTTTTTGTGTATTTTTGAGCATGGAAGCAGTCCGAAAGCAGGCGTTGGCTACGTTCAAGAGCCCTCGGATTTTAGAAGAAAACATCTCCAAGTTGGTCTCATTGATGAACAAATTGACGACCAAAGATGTAAATTTTGACTCGAAGCTTTTGGAGAAACGTGGAGAAAATCCGGCGCCTGTTATTTATATAGGGATTCAAGAGAATGAATACTATAGCATGGGGATCTTCGTGCTGCGTGATGGTGCCAAGCTTCCTCTTCACGACCACCCGATGATGTACGGCTTCTGCAAAGTCATCACAGGTTCTGTCCTTTTCAAAAACTACTCATTCGTCGGAGACCCGATCGCAGGTATCAGCAAAAACGAGATCGCAGTCAAACGTGAAGAGGACAAACTTGTAAGCGACATAGATGAGACGATGGTCCTTACTCCTGAGAAAGGGAACATCCATGAACTTTCTGCCGAGTCAGGTCCCGCTGCCTTCATCGATATCCTCGCTCCTCCTTACTTCTCCAACCTTCCCGGTTATGGCCCAAGGCCCTGCAACTACTACCAACGGCTCAAAAAACGTTCCAACGATAAACATGAAACTTTAATCAAATCGAAATCGCCTCCTGATTATTGGACCGATGAAGCTCCGTATTTAGGCACTCTTTAAACATTTCAATTTTAACGCATTTTATGTAATTTTATTGTGTAAATACATTGTTATTTTAATTTTAGTCCTTTTTAATAAAAGCGTATCTTAATTTATTGAGAAATTTTTTCTTATTTTCATTTATATGTGAAGCCAGTTCCATTTTCAAACCATTTCTACGTTGTGACACCACATGCCTGTTGTTGGTAGGCTGGCCTATGGTTAGCTTGTTGTTGGCCTATGGTTAACCTGTAATTAGCCTATTGTTGGCCTATGGTTAGGCTGTTGTTGGTCTGAGGTTAGCCTGTTGTTGGCCAGTGGTTAGCCTGTTGTTGGCCTATGGTTAACCTGTAATTAGCCTATTGTTAGCCTGTAGGTGGACTGTGGTTACCCTATTGTTGGCCACTAGTTACCCTGTTGTTGGCCAGTGGTTAGCCTGTTGTTGGCCTATGGTTAACCTGTAATTAGCCTATTGTTAGCCTGTAGGTGGACTGTGGTTACCCTATTGTTGGCCTATGGTTAGCCTATTGGTGGCCACTAGTTACCCTATTGTTGGCCTATGGTTAGCCTGTTGTTGGCCTATGGTTAACCTGTAATTAGCCTATTGTTGGCCTATGGTTAGCCTGTAGGTGGACTGTGGTTACCCTATTGTTGGCCACTAGTTACCCTGTTGTTGGCCAGTGGTTAGCCTGTTGTTGGCCTATGGTTAACCTGTAATTAGCCTATTGTTAGCCTGTAGGTGGACTGTGGTTACCCTATTGTTGGCCTATGGTTAGCCTATTGGTGGCCACTAGTTACCCTATTGTTGGCCTATGGTTAGCCTATTTGTGGCCACTAGTTACCCTATTGTTGGCCTATGGTTAGCCTATGGTTAACCTGTAATTAGCCTATTGTTGGCCTATGGTTAGGCTGTTGTTGGTCTGAGGTTAGCCTGTTGTTGGCCAGTGGTTAGCCTGTTGTTGGCCTATGGTTAACCTGTAATTAGCCTATTGTTAGCCTGTAGGTGGACTGTGGTTACCCTATTGTTGGCCACTAGTTACCCTATTGTTGGCCTATGGTTAGCCTGTTGTTGGCCTATGGTTAACCTGTAATTAGCCTATTGTTGGCCTATGGTTAGCCTGTAGGTGGACTGTGGTTACCCTATTGTTGGCCAGTGGTTAGCCTGTTGTTGGCCTATGGTTAACCTGTAATTAGCCTATTGTTAGCCTGTAGGTGGACTGTGGTTACCCTATTGTTGGCCTATGGTTAGCCTATTGGTGGCCACTAGTTACCCTATTGTTGGCCTATGGTTAACCTGTAATTAGCCTATTGTTAGCCTGTAGGTGGACTATGGTTACCCTATTGTTGGCCACTAGTTACCCTGTTGTTGGCCAGTGGTTAGCCTATGGTTAACCTGTAATTAGCCTATTGTTGGTCTGAGGTTAGACTGTAGTTGGCCTATGGTTACCCTATTGTTGGCCACTAGTTACTCTGTTGTTGGCCAGTGGTTAACCTGTTTGCCATTGGTTTGCATGTTGTTAGCCTTTAGTTAACATTGTTGACCTGTGGTTAGCCAATTGTTGGCCTGATGTATATTGAACTGATGTATTGTTGGCTATTGGTTAGCCTGTGGTTATCCTTAGGAAATCAACTTTTTATACCAAAAATAACAGACTTTTCCCATTTGAATCTTTAGAAAAAACAACGAAATAAAAGATTTAATTTATTTTATAAAAGTCTACACTTTTAGAATGTATATTTGGTGTAAATTTTATTATTTCGGGGACAAGATTAGAGCTGGAAGGAGTTGGTTTGATTGCTGGAGTTCTTTGATGACGTCGAGTCCGCCGATGAGCTCACCTCGAACATAGAGTTGAGGGTAAGTCGGCCAGTTTGAAAATTTCTTGAGACCTTGACGGACTTCTTCGTCTTTCAAGATGTCGAACGTCTCATAAGAAACTCTGAAAAGCAAAAAGTTCTTTATCAACGACATTTTATCAGCCCCAGAGGTTGGTTTGACCGGAAATTTTCAAATCAATCGGTCCACAGGGAGATGAGAAAACGATCTAGAACATACTTGCAGTCATTAAGTATCTGAACGATTTGCCTGCTGAACCCGCACTGCGGTTGTTCTTTATTTCCTTTCATAAACAACATGACTGGCGACTTGTTGATCAAAAATTTAAGCCTGAAATCCATCATTAAATAGCCTAAAAATAAGAATTTGATTACCTGTCTTCTAAATTATGAATGCGAGGAAGTATATCGTTGAGTTCTCCAGAAGCATGAAGTTCTTTGACGACATCCAAGCCGCCAATGAGTTTGCCGTTGACATACAACTAAAAAAATTCAATATAAAAAATAAAGATTGAGTTGGATTCTTTACCTGAGGATATGTTGGCCATTCTGAATATTTTTTGAGCCCTTCTCGAACTTCGTTGTCGCTTAAAATGTCGAAAGTTTTAAAATCGGCTTTTACCGATCTTAAAATGTCGATGATCTGACGGGAGAATCCGCATTTGGGCTCGTCCGCTGATCCCTTCATGAATAACATGACGGCCGATCTGTTTACCAGTTTGGTCAGTCTTTTGTTCAAATCTTCGGGCTCTTTGAGGGAAGGCGCTTTATTCCCGTCGGGGAAAACGTCCATTTTTATATTATTTATCTGAAAATAAAATTTAATTTTATAAACGGTCATGCTTTATGGTGCCCTTGGCCCCACCATCGAACATGATGACTTCGGTCAATTTCATCATTTGATTAGAACGTTTTATGTCTATAATTCAGAATGGGAGAAATCATAGAATATACACAATGACCAGAATCGAAAAACGATTTCTTTGTCTTTTTAGAATGATAAGAACTCACACATTGCATGATGGATCATCAAGCATGGCATGACGGGGCAGAGTAATCACAAATCAGGCAATTCGTGATAGGTGATCACACAATTCATGATTGAAGAGTGATTGCACAATTTTAGTGATCACACAATTTGTGACTGTAAAGCGACCTCACAATTTGTGACTGAAAGGTGATGGCACTCTTAGGGTGATCACACAATTTGTGACTAAAGGGCGATCACACAATTAGTGACTGAAGGATGATCACACAATTCGTGAATGGTGATCTCACTCGTGAAGGGTGATCACACGGTTCGTGACTGAAGGGTGATCACACGGTTCGTGACTGAAGGGTGATCACACGGTTCGTAACTGAAGAGTGATCACACGGTTCATGACTGAAGGTTGATCACACGATTCGTGACTGAAGGGTGATCACACGATTCGTGACTGAAGGTTGACCACACGATTCGTGACTGAAGGGTGATCACACGGTTCGTGACTGAAGATTGATCACACAATTCGTGAATGTTGATCTCAGAACTCGTGAAGGGCGATCACATGATTCGTGACAGAAGGGTGATCAGTGATCACACAATTCATGACTGAAGTGTGATCACTGATCACACAATTCGTTTAGGTGATCACAAGATTCTTGAAGGATCACATGATTTGTGAAGGATGATCACATGATTCGTGAAAGAAGAGTGATTGCACAATTTTAGCGATCACAAAATTCGTGACTGTAAAGCGATCACACAATTCGTGACTGAAAGGTGATGGCACTCTTAGGGTGATTATACAATTTGTGACTGAAGAGTGATCACACAATTTGTGACTGAAGGGTGATCACACAATTTGTGACTGAAGGGTGATCACACAATTTGTGACTGAAGGGTGATCACACAATTCGTGACAGAAGAGTGATTGCACAACTTTGGTGATCACACAATTCATGATTGAAGAGTGATTGCACAATTTTCGTGATCACGGAATTCGTGACTGAAGGGTGATCACTGATCACACAATTCGTTTAGGTGATCACAAGATTCTTGAAGGGTGATCACATGATTTGTGAAGGATGATCACATGATTCGTGACAGAAGAGTGATTGCACAATTTTAGCGATCACAAAATTTGTGACTGTAAAGCGATCACACAATTCGTGACTGAAAGGTGATGGCACTCTTAGGGTGATCAAACAATTTGTGACTGAAGTGTGATCACACAATTTGTGACTGAAGGGTGATCACACAATTTGTGACTGAAGTGTGATCACACAATTCGTGACTGAAGGGTGATCACACAATTCGTGACAGAAGGGTGATCACACAATTCGTAACAGAAGGGTGATCACACAATTCGTGACAGAAGAGTGATTACACAACTTTGGTGATCACACAATTCATGATTGAAGAGTGATTTCACAATTTTCGTGATCACGGAATTCGTGACTGAAGGGTGATCACTGATCACACAATTCGTTTAGGTGATCACAAGATTCTTGAAGGGTGATCACATGATTTGTGAAGGATGATCACATGATTCGTGACAGAAGAGTGATTGCACAATTTTAGCGATCACAAAATTCGTGACTGTAAAGCGATCACACAATTCGTGACTGAAAGGTGATGGCACTCTTAGGGTGATCACACAATTTGTGACTGAAGGGTGATCACACAATTTGTGACTGAAGTGTGATCACACAATTCGTGACTGAAGTGTGATCACACAATTCGTGACTGAAGGGTGATCACACAATTCGTGACTGAAGGGTGATCACACAATTCGTGACAGAAGGGTGATCACACAATTCGTGACAGAAGAGTGATTGCACAACTTTGGTGATCACACAATTCATGATTGAAGAGTGATTGCACAATTTTCGTGATCACGGAATTCGTGACTGAAGGGTGATCACTGATCACAAAATACGTGGCGGGTGATCAAACAAGTCGTGACCGAAGGGTGATCACACAATTCGTGAATGGTGATCACACAATTCGTGAATGGTGATCACACAATTCGTGAATGTTGATCACAGAATTCGTGAAGGGCGATCACATGATTCGTGACAGAAGGGTGATCAGTGATCACACAATTCATGACTGAGGTGATCACACAATTGTGACTGAAGGGTGATCACACAATATGAGACTGAAGGGTGATCACACAATTAGTGACTGAAGAATGATCACACAATTCGTATTTGAAAGGTGATCACACAATTCGCGTCTGAAGGGTAATCACACAATTCGTGAATGGTGATCACACGGTTTGTGACTGAAGGTTGATCACACGATTCGTGACTGAAAAGCGATTACACAATTCGTGACGAATGGGTGATCACTCGATTCGTGACGAAAGGGTGATCACTCGATTCGTGACTGAAGGGTGATCACACGATTCGTGATTGAAGGATTATCAAACGATTCGTGACTGAAGAGTGATTGTACAATTTTGGTGATCACACAATTCGTGAAGGATGAATAAGCGATTCCAAAAAAATCCACAGTCAAACCTTGGACACTTACGTGATGTTTCAATTTGCTGATTAATGTACCCGGATTGGCGCCTTCAACTCGGTCGACGACTTGATTCCGCCGTAGTATCAAAATGGTCGGAACAGCAGCGATGCTGTATCTGTGCGACACGACCGGAACATCTTCCGCCGGCAATTTGGCAAACTTGACACCCTAAAATCTCAAATTAACAATCAATCATCTCCAAACTGACTCTCACTTTGTATTCAGGAAGATTGGCCATCTCGACAAGTATCTTCTCCATGTGTCGACACTGATCGACCCATTCGGCATAAAAGTGGCAAACCATGAGGCCAGCATTTCTAAAAATCGAAAATTTTAAGAAATAAATGGAAACTTGATACTTACTTGAGGACAGTCTCGAATTCCGAAGCAGAAACCAAATTAAGAACGCCAGTCATCTTCAAAATGTTGAATGACAAATTTTTAATCAATAATTTTTTTTTGTTTAAAATTTCATGTGCAGTGGTTATTTAAAAACAATGATGCAGACAAAAATTTCCCTTTTTTGGCCTCGTTGGCACCACTGCTTTTCAAAATGGCCGTTCTCATTTGTTCCTTATCTTTTATATTTTTGTGAAGGTTCTCATTTTGGTGTTACTTTCTGTAGATTATTATTAAAATTTGTGTGATGTGAATTTTGAGTGTGCGAGCTAAATCGATGAAAAGGCTCTTTTTGGTCTTCAAGTTGAGTTTTTGATGTTTTTTTTATTTGGGTTTGAGAGATGAAAGTTTATTATCGACGTTGAAATAATTTCATTGAGAAAAATGTGGTTTACGGGTAAAATCGATTTGTCCAATCATAAGGAGGCACTTTTTACGGAGTTGATATCAGAAGTGAAGTCTGTGGTACCTGGAGCGAGGCTTTCGTGCAATTTGAGGACTAAACTCGAAAGATTTACACGGTCTGATAGAAGGGAGATCGCATGCAGGGTGAAGGATGGATGCGCTCCTTTGTTTATTGCATGCAAGCGAGGACATGTTGAGATAGTCGAGTATTTGATAACTATCTGCGATGCTGAGATAGAACAGCGTGGTATCTACGAAGTGACCGACGATCGCTCTGTACATAACGTGACGCCTCTTTGGTGTGCTGCGGTTTCCGGTAACCTCCCCGTAATACGATGTCTCGTCCATTACGGTGCGGACATCAATGCTGTCTCCGATTCCGGTTCAACGCCCGTCCGCAGCGCTTGCTTCATGACGCATCTCGATATCGTCTCTTATTTAGTCGAATGCGGCGCTGATATCCTCAAGGCCAACTACAACGGTGGCACTTGCCTCATCAATTCCGTACAATCAGTTCAACTCTGCCTTTACTTACTCCAGCATGGGGCCAAAGTCAACGCACGAGATATACAAGTAAACAAAAATATACTATATAATCCTTTTTATCTCCTTTTTAGAATAAAACTGCTCTCCATTATGCGATACAAGAACACCGGCTTGAGACGACGAAGCTTCTTTTGGAAAACGGCGCAGATCCGCATGCGAGAAGTAGATACAACGATGATGCTTTGCAAACTGCGTGTTTGAAAGGGGCCGATCAGATATTTTGCTACTTGACGGAGATGATATACTACAGTCCGGAAAGGCTGGCTGACGCACATGAACTGATAGGATGCACTATTCTGGATGAGCATGTTGATACACAGGTGAGTATGCAGAGCTTGCGAGTTGAAGGACCGACGTTGGTGGTCCACTTGCCTCATGCTGCAGGATTCAAACATGAATATCTCAGCTCCTTGTGGACCGATCTTCATGAAATTTGGCACAGCTCTTCTTTAATTTGACTAGAAAAAGCCCTAAAAATTTCAAGTTGATCGGTTTGCTGCGAACTGAGAAAACGCAATGCCCTTTTTTTGTTGATGGTCCTCATTAATGAAGGCTTTTAGCCATAAGTCAGGCTTTAGAATTCAAAGTTGAATCAGCTCCCTGTTGACCAATCTTCATGAAATTTGGCACCGCTTTTATAAGAAAATCCCCTGAAAATTTCAAGTTGCTAAATGTTGATATTTGGCCAAATTTTTCATTTTATCTGATCATCAGTTCTGCTTAGTAAATTTTTTTGCTTTTTCGAGTAAGAATTAGAATATGGGGTGAATAACTTGATTCTTGGTCCTTTTTTTAGATGAAAGATTTCCTTGAGGTTGTTTACTGTATTATTGATTATAAATCAATAATGTTTTGTTGAAAGAGACATTGTTGTGGCATAAAATGTTCATTTTTTTTTTATAGCTGACCCTGAGTCATTGGGAGACTGCCATCAAAATCCGAAACTCGGTGACCCCAACGATTGTCAAGCGGCCCAAAGTTGAGGCTCGTGCTGCTTTCGGCTTTGCGACCGAATTCACGACTGAGGAAGAACTCAGGAACCTTTCCCTTGACCTTGATGCGATGAGAACGCAAAGTCTTCTAGTCTGTGAGCGAGTCCTCGGGCCGTATCACAAAGATACTCTCTTCCGCCTCATGTACCGAGGGGCCGCTTTCGCCGACGACCTCCGGTTTCAAAAATGTATCGACCTCTGGCGCAGAGCACTAGAAATACGTGTAGAAAAAGATACTGTACGGTTTTTATTTTTATTTTTCATCGACTTCTATTCATCAATTTTCATTTCAGATATTGTACAGTGATACTTGTTTTACCGCGCAAGCTTTAGTCCGACTTTTTGTTGATCTTAATCTGAAAAGCGTAGCCATGGTAGCCAACAGTGGTCTGCGCTATGAAGAAGAACCCAAATTCAAGGATGTTTACGCAACATTTATTCTTTTAGCTGATAACATTTCATACTACAGGAAGCTACTTGATGTAAGTCAATTCATTCCATCTATACCCATGATGCATTGCATTCTTACTCCGGGGCGGACTGGGACCTTAGGGTGTGGGTGGGTTTTCAGTTAAGGGGGCGCCCGGATGGGGGGGGGGGCAAAAATTTTGACAGAAAATTGGCTTTTAGAAAAATATATTAGGCAAAAACAGAGGTTCCCAAACTTTTTCACAGTGCGCCCCCCTTTTAAACAAATTAAATCCTTTGCAAGTTTTCAATGTTAACTTTGAGGTTTTTGGATGAAATTAGGGTTTTAAAATGTTGATTTTGAGGTTTTTGACAAAAGAAATTGCACTTAAAACGTTGATTTTGAAATTTTTGACAAAATATTTTTTGCTCTTATAATCATGATTTTGAGGTTTTTGACAAAAAATTGTCAATTTGAAGTTGATTTTGAGGTTTTTTGATGAAAATTAGGCTTTATAAATGTAAGTTGAATATGAGGTTTTTGGACGAAAATTAGGCTTTAAAAATGTTGATTTCGAGGTTTTTTGACCAAAATTAGGCATCATTAATGTTGATTTTGAGGTTTTTGACAAAAGAAATAGCACTTAAAACGTTGATTTTGAGATTTTTTGACAAAAATTGGTCTTACAACCATGATTTGGAGGTTTTTGACGAAAACTGTCAATTTAAAGTTGATTTTGAGGTTTTTTGACGAAAATTATGCAATTATAGAGGTTGATTTCGAGGTTTTTCACGAAAATTTGCCTTTTGAAATGTTGATTTCAAGGTTTTTTGACCAAAATTAAGCTTTAAAAATGTTGATTTTGACGAAAATTTGGCCTTTGAAATGTTGATTTCGAGGTTTTTGGACAAAAATTAGGCTTCATAAATGTTGATTTCGAGGTTTTTTGACCAAAATTTGGCTTTAAAAATGTTGATTTTGAGGTTTTTGAAGAATTTTAGGGGATATTTGCACACAAAAAAATCTTGAGCTTTCCCACACTGGGGACAGCTTACGCCCCCCAGTTTGGGAGCCACTGAGCAAAAATAACTCTAAAAAAAACTGACCCTGGGGGCGCTGCCTCTATGTATTCCCGGGGGGCTGCGGGTGGGTTCTGTCCACCCGCCCCCCGGGCCAGTCCGCCCCTGGCTTTGCATTCTCACTCCCTGATGCATTGCATTCTTACTCCCATTATGCTTTGCATTCTCACTTTCATGATGCATTGCATTTTTACTCCTTTTATTACCTACTACCTTTTTTATTCACTTCTTGGTCCAATATTACCTTAAAGTCTAACTCCAATTAATCTTTTTGAAGATTCGTCCAGTTTATAAAAGGCAGCAGGAGAGTTTCGACCGGATCCTCAAATGTCTCACGCACCTCATATACTTGATGGTCGAAACGGCGAAAACCGAGGAAGAGAAAGACTCGGTAAAGAAGAGCGTGACCGAACTAGTCAAAGCGAATCCGCATTCGGCCTCAACCGGCGATACACTTCTGCATCTCTGCGTCTCCAGGCTCAACACCATCAAAAGCAGCTATTTCACCGACGACAACCTCGTAAATTTCAAACTTAAAACCCAAAAGGAAATCATTCATTTTTTTTTCAGTTAATTTTTCCTAGTTTAGAAGTCATCGAATTGCTTTTGGAATGCGGCGCACCCGTCAACGCCAGAAACGAATCGCGGTCGACGCCTCTTCATGTTGCAGCGAATCCGTATAACTTTTTCAGTAATGTAAGTCCACACCATAAGTTTCCTTCAGTATCCAATCTTTTTATTTTTTAATTTTAGTTAGTACAACTTTTATTGGATCACGGAGCGCATTTGGACCAGCCAAACCGGAACAAAGACAGCCCTGCCCAACTCATAGCGAGCAATCCTATCAACACGATCTGCCTTATAAACTACACGACATTAAAATGCCTCGCAGCCTCCTCAGTCGTCAGATACAACATAAACTACCACGGACAAATACCAACGACATTAGAGACGTTCGTCAACTTCCACAACCCAGCGTATTAATCCGGGGGGAAAAAAATACCATAAAAATATCTAAAAATATAAAAAATAGAATAAAAAAAAACTTGGAGGGGAGGAACAAGTATGGCCTTACACACACGATCTCACAATAGAACCTTTTAAAAAATATTCACCGAAATCTTACGAAAATTTCACTTTAAATCAATAAACGTTTTAAAATTCATTTATTTTTTATCCGATGAAATAGCAAAAGTCTTTTGGTGTAGCCATTGAGACATTTTGTTTATAACCTTTTAGATTTTAATTCTTCCTCCCCTTGTAGAAAGTAAGTCATTTTGAGTCACTCGCTCTTTTATCCAACGATTTCTTAATTTTTCTGGTCGATCATCAATTCCTTGAAAAAACAGTTCAATGATCCGTAATTTTCGCAATTTGATATGACGGGAGAAGAGTGGGGGAATTTTTAAAGAAATTATCACTCATTTTGTATTTCAGGAGGCTCTTGCCTCACTCCCCTGGGGTTTGATCACTTAAAACTACAAGGTTGGTCTACCAGAGAATTATCCTTTTTTTATATTCAAGAATATTTTACTAAAAAAATAAAATTATTTTCTTGAAAATGTACTTAACTAGCTGTTATCGATTATTTTTAGGAACAGTATTTTGTAGATTTATGTAAATAAAATAAAAAATTGTTAAATACATACACAATAGTTATATAAATAATAAATTGTTGTTATTTCTTCTCTCTGTGTAATTTTAAGGGCACATTAAAAATATTTTAAAGAATCTCGGCCTAGTTTCATGTTATTAAAATTTAAAACAAAATAAACGACAAGTATTCAATACTTAAATTGTTGTTATTTATTGTACCCATGTGTTATGGATGAGGAATTCGTAGAAAACTTTGAAAAATGTTTGTCGATTTGCAAGAAAATTCTTTTGTCAAAAGGATACTCGGAGATCGGCTGTCTCGACAAACTTGAATCGTTGAGTGCATGTTTTCAATTTTTTTTATTTTTTGTAAGGTTTCTTAGGTTTCAGAAGGATTATTTGGAAGAAAGGAATTTAGAAGAAGAAAATAATATGAGGAAACAATTCAGGAAGATTATAAGGTTGAAGAGCTTTTCGTTGATTAAGTGTAAATCCCTTGCAGACATAGGTGGCTTTCACAGAAAAGGTTAAAAAAATGTACCTAAAAGGGATGAGGAGGATTCAGAGGTGATGGAATGTTGGGCGAGGGTGGGGGGAGGTGGGGAAGGTGATGCGAGAATAATGAGAGGTGGTGGAATGTTGTGAGATGGGGTGGGGGCTGTCCAGGAGGGTAGGTAGGTTTTGGCACAATAAAAATACATAATTTCCTATGGTTTTTACTAAAAATAAGAAATTTCTTTTGTTGTAAAAATTCCCTAAATATAAATTTATTTTTTCCATAAATTTTAAGTGAAATCGACCACGAAACAACAAAAACAACTCCGAATTATGACAAAAATGCGTATGAAGCCAAAAATTGCTGGAAGGAGAACGAAAAAATAGTCAACATTAAAAAAAATAAATGGTATAATAATAAATTTTTTTGCTTAAATTACAAGTCTCTTTTTTAGGGATATCGAAATCAGGGTGAGAATAAGGCACAATAAATGAGTTACAAAAATTTGGTCAATGATTTTTCAAAATGTGGTTCTCCAAACTTGAACTTTTGACGAACTTCATTTCGCAGAATTGGCAGCCGAAAGGCTTCTTTCCAGAATGGGAATTCAAATGTCTCTGCAGATGATAACGTTCAGCGAATTTCCTTTTGCAGATTTCACATTCGTAGGATTTCTCCCGAGTGTGGGTTCTAACATGTCTTAACAGATGACACGATTGAGTGAACTTCATTTCGCAGAACTTGCATTTAAATGGCATCTCTCCCGAATGGGTCCTTTTGTGTACGTTGAGACTGCTGATCTGTGAGAATTCTTTTTCGCAGACATCACATCGATGCAGCTTCTCTTTTGTATGCGACACCATATGCAGCTTCACATGATGCTTCAAAGTGAACTTTTTCTCACAGATTTCGCAGCTATATGGCTTCTCGCCGAGATGAAGTCTCATATGTATAAATAGATTATTTTTCTCCACAAATTTCACCTCACAGTAGTTACATTGGTATGGCTTAATACCTGAATGGTATTTTAAATGTCGTGCCAGTTTACTGCGGAACCTAAACTCCTTTCCACAGTGTTCACATTTGCTAGGCGAACGATTTTTAAGACTTTTCAACGGCAAACTTATGTTTACTTCACTCAATGGCTTTATAATGGAGCTTTCTTGTTCAAAGTTTCGCAGGACTGAAATATCTTGTTTCCTCCTTTTTGTGACATGGATCATCATATGGGCTATTAGATCCTCATTCGAAGGGAAATTTTTTCGGCACATTTCACATTTGTGAAGATGCGTAGTTATGTGACTCTTAAGATCACTCTCATTGGCGAATTCGATCCAGCAGACAGTACAAAGATATGGGCAGCTTTTCTCGTTTACTTTAGCCACTCTTTCTACAAAGTTTAGCCTGACAGAAATTTCTTGTTTATTAATTCCTTCGGCATCCTCCAGACACTCAAGAGATTCTAAAGGATCTTCTCCGTCAATATTTTCATGCTTGATATTGACAAGCTCTTCGTTATTGATGAGCTCATCCTTGAGTAGTTCTATATCCATATACTGAAATAAAAACAAAAGAGATAAGTTGATATGCTAATGAGATCTAATTTTTAAAGGTAGCAGTATCCCAAGAATTTTAGAATACTGATATGTAGTAGCAATACTGATGAGGCAAATTACTTGGCAATACTTGAGGCAAATCCATTGCATTGCTGTATACTATAATATCTAGCAGCATCTCTGTGGTAGATATACCAGCAGTAATACATTAGACCTACGGACATGTTTGCTGGTAAGGCATGCTAAATAGAACCTAAAAGGGCAAAGGCACTACCAATCTAATGCATCTAGCTAGCTTCTCAAATCGTGAAACCCAAAAGCTAATTAATTTACCTATAGAAAGTTAGTTACCAAATTATTCTTGAGACCAGTCAGTTCTAAACACAGTTCTAAATATCTCGTGGAGGATAATAAAAGGTTATCGATAAGATAGTCTTGTAAGTAGACCAATTTCCCCTTTTCATCTCAAAAGATCTATGAAAAATAAATACGGAAGAGACTGTCTCTTGTTTCCTTAAGCTTGCACAAAAATTGGCTACTTTTTCTACTTTATCACGTGGCAATCTTTGAAATTTTGACTCTCTCGCTTCGCTTTTTGGAGTGGTAATGCGTCATGTGACGTATGTGTTACATCATAGTTTTTCACTCTTATCAGAGTGAACAGCAAAGGCCAAAGACTAATTTCCCGCGTTTAACCTGTTGTTTGGCACATTGTTTAGATAAAGCTGTGCAACGTGAGTGTTTATATTTCCATGCATTTTCTTTGCTGTCATGAACTAAATGGTATAGGATCTAATATTGGATTGAATGTGTGAAATTGAAGTTTGCTAGTATCAAGATGAAACCGAAGATGCCAGCGAAGAAACCGAAAGAGTTGAAGGTGGACTCTTTTGAGCCGATCATCACTAGAGTGAATGTTCGAAAAGGGAAGTTCTACGAAGCGAACATCGTGAGGTCCTATGTCAATTTCCAGTATGGCTTCTTTGGTCCGGAAGAGATTAAGTTGACCTGCGAGGATCTCGTCTGCGACAACTTGAAAAGATTCAAAGTCTATGCCGAAGATCCTGCTGAGATGCAGAGGCGGATCACAGCGCTTAGATGGCACCCGAAGCGACCCAACTATCTGGCCATCGGTTCCAAGTTTGGCGAGCTCGCTTTCCGGAAGTTTGTCAACTTCTACAATGAGATTGTCGAAGTGTCGAATTTCAACGGGACTGGAGTCGGAGGAGGCATCACCAACATTTATTTCGACCCGTTTCTGGAAAACAGCGTTTTCCTTTCTAGCATCGATGGGACGGTCAAACGTTGGGATTTTGAAAAAGGAATCGGTCGAAATTTGTCTGATGTTGGTGAAGACAGATATACTCAATGGTTCTGCAGCGTAGGTGCCTCGGAAAGCACTGGCCTAATTGTAACCGGAGACACTAAAGGGAACTTGACTTTATATGGGAAAGACCTTCAAAAAGTCGGATCTCATCGTATCCACATGAAAAAGATCACAAGCGCCGAATTCAGTGACACTAGAAGCCACCTGTTAGTCACCGCATCTTTAGACCTAACTGTAAAAGTCTGGGATATTCGGAACATGGGCAAAGACAAAGTTACCAAGTCAGACAGTTTGGAAACCTTGGAACACAAAACGCCCATCAACAGCGCTTACTTTAGCAAAACGAATGGCAATCGGTTGTTGACGACCGATCAGAAGAATGAGCTGAGAGTTTATCGTGGAGTCAACTTCGATTTGGAAACGACAATTTATCATCCACATCGGCAATTCCAGCATTTGACGCCGATTAAAGCGACTTGGCATCCACGTGCTGATCTAATTGTCGCCGGACGCTATCCGGACCCATCATGGCCCAACTACGAAGCCGAATTAAGATCGATCGACATAATCGAACCATCGACGGGTGAAGTCAAAGTCCAAATGGTTTCCAACTCCATGAAAGGCATTTCTTCATTAAACGAATTCAACGCATCCGGCGACGTCTTAGCTTCAGGAATGGGACTCCACATTTTCTACTGGAAATTCAAGCATCACAACGACACTGAAGGAAGCGAACCAAAAAATAAAAAAAATGATGATACTGATGATGACGACGACGATGACTTCAAACCGCCCCCTAAGAAAAAGATGCCGTCCAAAAAGAATGAGAAAAAACAACAAAAGACAGAAACTAAAACAAAATCTGATTGTAAAAAGAGAAAAAGAAAGGAATGAAATTCCTAATGCACTAAACCATATTACCTCATAATGCTCAGTATTATTTTTATATTTTCCTTTTAAGTTGTCAGTTACCTAATTAAGTAATACACAATTGTTTAATTTCAACTTCATTTATCCAGTACCTAATCCAGGAATGCCATCAATGTATATGTTGCATTTACTACCTTTCTGAGCTGATGATTGTTCAGTCTGCTGCAGAAGATGGTCAACATGTTGAAGACATGAAATCAGGAAGCACAATGCTTGATATTTAACGATTCACATCAGTCTGCACCATCATGATTGGCAGAGAAGGAGACATAATGAGGGGCATAGAGGGACAATGAACAAATAAAATAAGTTAATAATATTGTATATTTTGGTATAAGTAAACAAAATTAATAATACAAATAAAATATATTTTTCCACAAAGGAACTGTACAAAGATGCCAAGTTTATGCGACACTCGTGCATATTAAAGTCGTAAGTTCTTCAACCGGAGCACGAGCAGTAAGTTGCATTGAAACTCCTCCGCCGACTTCGGCCAATTTTGCCCTTATCATGAAATTGATGCCTCCTCGGAATACTCCTAAATTTTATTTATTAAGAAAGTCTCAATTATTTCAAGATATCGTACCAGGTAGACAGATGGTCATTGTCGTTTTTTCAGGCGCCTTTTTCATTGAGGTCGGAGAAAGGCCAAGATATGAGCTGACCTTGCTGAAAGCTGCTTCCAAACTTGTAACACCTGTTAGACTGTAAGTTCCTTCCTGTTCGTGATACTCGGCATATTCAGATTCCCAAACTCGTTCAAACGCTTCTCTATCCATGTTGACCTTCTCGATTTGGTCTTTTAGCCCAATATCAATATCCTCCAGCTAAAACAATATATGAAATACACAAATCAAGTATTATTGTGCAGGAGTAGGTAATTGGCCAAGTGGGAAGGTTAGACTTCTCTAGCACTTCTGAACCACTGCAAGGTCTGAGAAGCCCATCTGCTAGCAAATTATGGTAAGTAGTCAGGGACTGTCCCTGAAACTGAAGCTTTCCTTCCACCAGTAGCGTCTTCAGATGGGATTCTTCCAAATGACACTTTCCTCAAGGCACCTTCTCTATACCAGCAGTGGCAAGTACAACAAAAACACGTGCCTACTACATCCCCACGCCAACCACTTTTCTATTTCAACTTACAGTGTATTCATCATCGTATCCTTCATCTGAGTCCGGTACACCAGTCGTCGGGTCGCAGTCTTTAACAACAAACCTCAAAACAGCATTGAAGGATGCTAAAATCATTTTTTAAGTTTTCCCTCTCTTTTATCAACTAAATACTGACCCACAGAAAGTGTAACATCTTCAGGGAATTCCATCACAACATAAGCGCTGTGTGTTTCATTGTAAGGTAGGACTGGAATGGGTACTTCTCGGACAACCGCGTAGTCTTCAGGAGGTTCAATTTGAACATAGACTTTTTCCAGAAGCTGGTCACTCAATGTGTTCTTGCATTCAAACTAAAAGAAAATGATCAGAGTTCTTTGCATGCCTTCAGTATACCTGTAGAACGATGTGGCGAGGGAAGCAATATTTGATGCAGGTGACGACATATTCGGTTTCTGATTCAGTGAGTTCGATTGGCTCAGAGACGCAGAAGAGGTTTCCAGGGATGTTTTGGAGTTCGGGGACTTCCTTCAGTTTTTCAGCACGATCCAGAATCGTGCTTTTAGGTGTCATCTGTTTGATTAAACTATCGCCTGAAATAAGATGTGATTAAGTCTTGTCTGGTTGTTTCCATCATACCGGAACTGATTGATCCTTCAGGAAGTACGGGAGCACGGTCTTCTGCTGTAATGACCGGTGCAGACGGGACAGTACTTAGATCAAAAGCAGAATTGGGTTGATCTGCTAGGTGTTGCATTATTGCTTTTTCTAAGCTGACCAGACAAATTTGAAGCGGATCAACTATATAAAGATTGATCAATATCCTGTCAGTTTGATTCAAGATGTTGAAATAGTATGTGGCACGGTCTCGCACTTCATCATCACTGTCCATCTGACAGCGAGCCAGCAGAACCTAAAAGCCGGGATAAAATTGGGAATGGAGGTTTTATTTTTTACCAAAATGTTGGGGAGAAGATCTGGACATAAGGCACCAAATTGGGCCAAAGCTGAGACTGCGGCTGCACGGATGACGGCTGTTTCAAGGATAACTCTGTTGTAGATGAAACGAATGTATCTAAAAAAATGGTTAAAGTTGAAAATAAGGTAGTTTTAATTACCTTGAAGGTTGGACGGTTTTGGGACCTTCTTTTCCTAAAAGGTGAAGAATTCGAACAGCAAGACTGACGTGTTCGCAGTCTTCGATGAATTCGCATAAATGAGCGAGTCCGATTTCTTTAGCTTCGGGGTTATCTTCTATGATAGTAATGATGGTGTCGGCGATCGAAGTTTTGTACTCGAGGCCTCCTTCGTCTCTCAACATTGCAGACAAAAAGGTCATCAGCGTGCTATGCTTACGAGGGTATTTCAAACACAAAGCTCTGATCGCTTGAACGACCACGATTTTAAATTCGTCGCTAATTTCAGACACGAATGATGCAATCTGCTTCATCAAACGATCAACTGCTGATTCTGCGCCCGTTTTCAGCAAAGTTGTTATCGCCAATGTAGCAATCGATCTGTTCGAGTCTGTAATCAAATTTTCCAAATCGAGATTACATGATGTAACAACAGGCGGATGCGTCATGGCGACTTTGTTTAATGTTCGCACAGCAGCGAAACGCAATGCAGGTTTCGGCGAGCTGCAGAAAAGTTGAAGGACGCTCACAGCAGGAGAGACCAGCCTTGCAGTTATATTCCTCAAATTGACCAAAGCTGCTGCAGATTCATAAATAACGATTTCCGACTTATGGCGTAAACATGCAGCAATGAAATTGTACAAAGGAGACTCAGAATAGTCTTTCCCATCGATTTCAAGCTGCTTAGCTGCAATCCTTATCTAAACAAAAGTTATAAGACAAAAATAGCAACTGATAAATACTTACAACAAGGCAAAGGGCAAATGGCGACTTCATAGTATAGCGGGTAAATTTAGCGATGAGTTTTGAAACAGCTAATCTGTCAGATTTCCTGATGTGATAGAGCAATCCTAGAGCGTGATACTGGACCATGTAGCTTTCAGCGTTGGTCGCTTCTAGAGCTTCGTTGGCCCATCTTTTGACGACATCGCCAGCGATTTCGCTCATATGAAGGCTGCTTACAAGAGCAGCGCTGGCGACTGATGAATTCTTGTCGACGATCGCTTGCTTCATGTAGCGCTCAATGGTTTGAAATTGAGCAGCGTCTGTTATACAGCATAAAGCCCGGATGGCAGCCGCTCTATACAAATCTTCCTTTCCGGTCATATCCTTTGTCAAGCTTGAAGTCACAATTATGACATCCTCCGCAGTATTTGAAAGCTCCTTTATTCCCAAATAGACCATCCGCCTCAAAACTGCGTTTTTGGACTGGAAAAGCTTGGTCATCGCAAAAAACGTGTCGGTCGCCTCTTTGGTTCCGAGCAACTCCCCTTGGTTCAAAAGGTACAGAATTTTCGTCAAAATTGGTGTACATTTCTTCGGATTCACAGGCGTCTCGTTAAACGTGCGAGCGTCTTGTAAAACGCTCGTTTTGTCCAAAGATTGGAACAGATTTCCACCTAATAAGAGCAAAAATAAGTAAAAAACATGCACAATTTAAGAAGTATTTCACACAAAATTAAATGTAAGAAATGCAATTACCGTCCTCTTCTTCTTTTTTGTCTCTTTTTATTGCCATTTTTTAATAATTTTAAATGTAATTTTGCTCCCAAAATTGTGTATTCTTACACGTCAAAGGCACCGGATAACCAACAACCTTAGAGTAGATCACTGAGCCTCAACACTTAAAAGGTTAGCAAATGACGTGTCTGTCGCGTCATAACGCGTTATAAGATGGATAATATACCATCTTTTGGCAAAAAGAATCCTTTGTTCGAACGTTTTTTTTTGTTTTTGTTTTTTTCGATACTTTTCGCAATTTGGGTATAATTCTGAATATTTGCAAAAATTTATGACTAAAGAAATAGACGGAGTTAGCTATGAGTTTTATAACATGGTATTTAGATCTCAGCTCCCTGAATTTATTCTAAATTAGGTAGGGAGATTCTTTAATATAATACGATAATGTCCTGAAAATTTCAAGTAGATTGTTCTACAGGGAGCAGAGATATTGAACTTCAAAAAATACTTTTTTCAATGTTCTTCTGTGTCAGTCAGAGGAGTCTTACCTTTAGTATTGTAAACTCAAAGGTCTTACCAACAAGTTTCTACCTGACTTTAGCTCGACCAAAATTATTTTAGAGACAAAAATTGAACTTTTAGGTCCAAAACTTTCTTTTTGAGTTGATGGTCCTCTGCATACCCGCAAAAAATTTGGAAATGAACAACTACTTTCATTGGAATAAAAGTTCATTTACCTTCAATAAACTTCATGATGCGAAATATTGAAGGAAAATTAATTAAACTAGTAGAATCCACTTGCCATCATCGATAAAATTGGAAAAAAACTGATGTATAAAATACCATGAGTAATACTCTTATCTTTTTAGCGGATTTTTTTAAGTTTATCTTTTTTTTTTCTTTTAGATTGGTCAACTCAGTCTTTGTTAGTTTGATGTTTTGAGACGTTTTGTGCAGAAAGGCAGGCCACATGAATCTCACTATATAGGTCTGGATGCTATTTTTACTACCACTGCTTTTTCCTTCATCAAAATTTAAGTTACGAACCTCTTTGTATATTTTTCCCACTTTGGCGGTGGACCTTGGCGGTGTATTGACAATATTTGATTGCAGCTTCCCTCCACTTTAGGGATTCCTTGGTTTTAGCCTTTCTAGTTCTCGGCCCCATGGCAATATGGCAAAAGCTTCCGCCTTGGGTCCTGAACCTTCATCTTGATAACTTATAAGTAGGATGAGAAAAGTTCAAAATTGAGGCCAATTAAGACACACATTCCCTACATATATAAAATACAACTTTATTTGCTATTTACAAACAATTAACAAATTGAACATAACCTAAACAGAGGGAGCAGAATATTTGATTTGGTCCTTTGTATCATCAATTATGATAATAAAAATATAAATAAAAAACATCAAACTGTGCTCATTTCAACACTAAAAATTCCACTCCCATTATTGAGCAATAAATTTACAAAATGGTCGGTAACCTTAAAACTATATTCCGACAATTCAAAAAAGTATAAATTTTCCTAAAAATAAATAATTTTATTATTTTACTAGGTTGGGTTAAAAAAAAAACTACAAAAAACTAAAAATAAAAGGATCCAGGGTGTTAAAATTTAAAAATGTTGGTATAAATAAACAAAAGTAGTAACCTATCAGTTCTGGAACAAAATTTGGAGGTTAACTTCTACAACCCTTCTTTGGGTTACTTTCGCCTCCAGAGGTTAGGAAGAGGTCAAGGTTTCAGAGGTATCCAAGGTCAAAAGCCGAAGAATTTCTGGAACTTCTGGCCTCTGGGAGTGTTTTGGCCATGGAGTTCCAGCTCATGTCTGGCTTATCCTCTAAGGAAGGAAATAGGGAGTGAGGTTAGAAGGATAAGGTTATCCATGTGGAGAATACTTCCATATTTTGTGTCAGAACCGGCAAAATGTAACTTCAACAATTACATTTAGCGAACAAAATTTTGGGCTACCTCAAACTAAGAAAATTAACAAACTTAAAAAAAGAAGCAAGTTTTTGTGCAGTCTTAGCTAAAAACACACATCACATACAAACATTAGGTCCTAGATTATTTACATAAAGATCACTTTTTCATAAAAAGTAATAAATTATAATATACAGATTGAAATAAGTAACGCTAGAGTCGCATTCGGGCGACAGGGAATGGGTGAGTCCCCTTTTGTCAGTCATTGAACACAGAGGTATTCGAAGAGGAATTTTCATGTGAAGCGAGGGTCGTAGGATCGTCTCCAAGGTCGGACTTCTTCATCGCTCAAGTAGCCTCCGTTTTGATAAGAATGGGAGCGGACGTGGGACGACCTTCGCCATCCTTCCAAATACCTTTGCCTTTGTCGCTCGTCGTCTTCTTGGACCCGTCTCCTCTGTGACTTGGACGAGCTCGACTCACTCGAATCCTCCCCCGAAGTACCCAAACCTTGGTCTTTATCTTCCGTTATAAACTTACCCGGAAGCGCATCTTCATATGTCACCATATGCTTACTGAACTGCGGATGCGGAATGCAGTACGGATGCGGGAACTTATCAGTGATGACAAGATCCACCTTTTTCCGACAGCTCCCCGGCCCGAAAAGAGAAAGCAAAACAGGAAGAAGGAACATCCCGTGTAAAGCACCGAATAAAATGACCAAAAAGATCATCTTGAAAAATACTAAAAATATATAACTGTCCGCCAACACTAGTGCGATGACACCCAAAATGGTGCTCATGGCGCCTTGAAATATAGGAAGACCAAGCGCATACAAAGATTCTCTGATCTTCTCGCTAGATGACTCTGCCTTCGACGACATATAAGCGTAGCATATATGAGCAGTAAAGTCAACCGAAAATCCGATACACATAATCAAATTTATCATCGAAATCGAGTCCAAATTGACATCCCAAAGTGCCATATAACCCGCAACTCCGGTCTCAATGCTCACAATACAAAACGCAACCCACAAAGAGCATAAGAAATTTGGTATAAATATAAACGAGATGATCATCATTATGACGGCTCCAATGACCATGGATTGAATCGATGTCGGCTTGACGAGTTCAAACTAAAAACAAAAATTAACAAAACAACTTTGACCTAGTAGCTGCAAATACCTGATCGAAGAAGACAAAATAAGGATGAAAAACTGTAACGTTAAGACTAGATTCTTTAGCTATTCTACGAAGTTCGCGGACCATGTCTTTCTCCATATTTCCATCGCTGATGTTTACTGCTTGAATCATAAATCGTGTAGCAATGATTCTAGATTTATCTTCATTAAATTTGACATCCAGGGAATAAGGGTTGGGCTTGAAAAGCCAAAGCTGAAATAAAATAAACAAAAAGGTTCATATTTTGTTTATTCTAACCTTTTTCCGCCATCATTGAATATGGAGGTTTAAGGTTAGGAACAGGAAAAGCCCATTTTTTAAAAGTTGGTTACTTACATCGTTGAGTGTTTCAATGAATTCTGGCTCTGTGTCTATGGAAACGTTTAGATATTCTTTGTTTCTGTTGACGTATCCGAGGAATGCCCTGAGCCATGATTCAGTGTAAAGCGAGTTTGAAATATAAGGCGACATTTCAAATTCTCGAGTTAAGTTTTCGATTTTCTGTTGTGTCTCGACATCGGAGAAGTACAAATCGCCGCTGACGACCACCTGCATTCTATAAGGGAACTCTCTGAAGTAGAAATCCTCTCGATCGTAGAAGATGACAGAATAGGAGTCGGCTTTTGAGAGTTTTCGACGCTGAAGACCTTCTTGGAGAGTCGTCAGCCCGTAGAAAGCACCGCCCAGATAGGCAGCAAACGTGAAGATTATGAAGATTTTCACCGGCCACCAGGAAAGACATGGAGCAAGAGAATCGCGGAAATAGTCCATGAGCATGTTCCCAGGGTTGTCGCGAGGGTTGTTCGGGTCTTTTAAGTTTATACCACCAGCGCAGAAAATCTTGTAACCCCATGATTTATCATCTAAAATTAAAAAAAAAATTTATAGGTAAGCATTTTTATATAAGAACACCCATAAAAGTCTTTAACTTGAAAAACATACACATTCTTTATTGTTGAAACAGATTAAGGGTTCGCTATGCAAATAAGGGACAAAACTTCTTTTAAAACTGGTCCCTTTATCGTTTAAAAAGGGTCAAAGTCCACAAAATAAGGCCTAAAGTATTATCTCGTTAGAATTTAATAAAGAACTGAAACGTAGTTGAAGAATATATACGAAATTTCTCCCACCCTACACAACAGCCTGGATAGCTCAGTCGGTAGAGCATTAGACTTTTAATCTAAGGGTCCAGGGTTCGAGTCCCTGTTCGGGCGAAATTTTTTGTCGAGATAATTTAGTTATTTATTTATTTATTTTTATTTTATTTTAAATTTAATAAACTTATTTTTTTTAAGCCCCACGTGTATTATCCAGCAGGACTGCCCTTGCCTCACCCTCCAGGCTTCATAGGGGTGTGTACAGGATTAAATGGCTTTCGTAGCTTTAATTTAAGGGTACCTACATTTAAAATTATACAGGGGATATCTATTGATGTAATAACGTCCTACAGGCCAAGTAACCGTCATGGAGCATTAGGTAACCGTATTGACCGGCCTTCGGTTGTTGAGGACTTTCACGAAAAAGTCTTTCCAACGAAAGTTTATATTCCATATTTTGAAAAGAACAAACCTGATTGTGAAACTGGAAGAACTTTCATACAGCAGATAGAATGACGATTCTCTTGCTCGGAATACCCAGAAACGGCCATGCAAGCAGCGAAAAACGTTATGTGCCAAACAAATATGAAGAAAACTGCAAAACCTGAAAATAAAGTTTGCCAATTATTCTGTAATTACTTCCTGCAAATTTGTTAAACGCGTTTTTAATTTAATAAATGTTGCGTAAGAAAACTTACTGCTGTAGAGGCAGAAAATCCTTATACTGGGGAATGGGCTGAGCATGCCGATCCAGAGTGAAATCATATCAGTTACAGACGTAATCGTGATGGAAACGGCGGCTTCGGACATCGTTTTGCCTAAACGTTCCGGTACGGAATCCGTCACGGGGGTCCTTCTCCACGAAGCGAGCATGACAAACGTATCGTCGATACCGATGCCTAAAAAAGTCGGTAATCCATCGATAAAAAATTCAGTTCACTTACTGCACATCAAAAGAGGCGAAACGAGATTGATTCCGATGAAGTCGATACCGCAATAGACGGCCAGCCCGAATCCTGCGACCGTCGCCATGGCGGCCGAGATGTTCCCAAGTATTCCGAGTAAAGGTTTGCTCCGAACCCAATCAGTCATCATGCAGGTGATCGTCGAAAAGACCGCCATGATGACGAACGTCGAGCCAAAATAAGGGACGACACTCTGCGTGTTCCTTTCGAGCTCGATATCCAACGTCCTCGAAGCAAATCTAGCCGTCGAGATGTACTTGAAAATTCCAGAATCTTCCGCTTTTCCTACAGCCTCCAAAAACGCCTCTTCCCACATCGCACCTCTGCAATAAAATTAAAAAGTCTTATTTCGACCCAGAAAATTCTTATCTTTACACATTTTGGGATTTACTTTTTATGAAATTTATGAATTTTTAAAATATGCGTCAGGGTCCGGTTCGACTTTTACTCTTGTGCAAACTTCCAAGTCTGATGTAACAAAGTGCGTTGATCCCTGAAGTTCTTGGTCAGGTGAACTTAGAATAAACACGCGCGTACATAGTTCATAGTAACGGTTTCAAGATTGTTTATCCCTAATCGATGTTCGAATGGAAGACCAAGTGTGGTCAGGGATGGTCATTGATAATCAATTATGAATTAACAGCGGCTGGTGAGCTTGGTCGCGAACATCTTGATTACCACTGACGAAAAATCGGAATTTTTAATCCAGGTAAAATGGTTGAATTGATCAGTATAAAAACTACGCGAATATCTTCGAAGAGGGTTAGTAAAATGACACAACCGAAAAAGCTAATGGATTTGTAACGGTAAAGGATGACAATGAATATGAATGACCTCTCATGAGGAATTTTGACTTCAATGAATTAATCGCGAAGAACGATCGATAAAGATGAAAAGAAAATCGTGGTCGGATTACGGTCTAGATCTTGGATAATTGACTAGACAACAAATTTGAAATTCACGGGAGGAAATCTCAATAATTACGGTTAGCTGTTTTCCTTGTTGCCTGAGATGAATTACCTGGCATCTTGATATTTCGAGTCTGCGTTAACGAAGTAGGCGAGTTGTAAACTGGGCACTTTGACGATGAAGCCGTCGCGGACGACGGGCCCACCGAAATAAACTGGGAAAATATGAGCGTCCCAAGTCGCCGGATTGATCATAAGAGGAAACGTGAGGTTGAGAGTTCCTGCTACGACTTCGTCCATGATTTTGTCGAGGTTGAGTATGTCGTTTTCGAAACAGTCGTCTTCCCAACGGGCGCAGATGTCTTCGTAGGTGAACCTCTCTTTCTCTTCGCCGAAGACAATCGAAGAGTTCCGGACGATCGAATCCAACATCCGAAGCTCTTTCCAGACTTCGATCGTAAGGAGGTCATCACCTTCTTTCGGCAAAATGATCACTCGACCAAATCGTCCTGCGAAAAAATTCAAGTGAGCTTTTCCTTTTCCAAAACAAACAATGGACACTTCACTTTCAAGATGACAGAATAATACCTGGTCTTGTGATTCTCGTCGGGTTGAATCGACTAGAATAGTTCATTTTAAAAAATTCTTCGACGACCGCCCTTTCGTGTTTTCCGAGTCCGTTTTCGGGGCTGAAGAGGTATTCGGGGTCCATTTGGTAATGAATCCTTTGGTATCCGGTTATGCATAAAAGAGTCAATAGGACCGGAACTATGATAAAATAGCCGGGGGTAAGAGCCACTCTGATGCCTAATTTGTAGAACCATCTCGAGAGCAGCTCGTCCACTCGGCACACCATTCTGCTTTCCTCCTGAAAGAAATTACGTCGATAATTAGATTGCGCAATTTCGGTCACCAGGGTCCATAAATCATGAGACCTATCATTCCCATGGTAATAAAAGGCTTTTACTTTCGTCCTCCGGAAACGTCCGACCATTGTCGCTTCCTTCCTTTCCCATTTAAGCCCAAGAGAAAGGAAACTGGACTTTGAAGAACTTCCTTCGAATTTCGACTCTGAATTGAACCCCATTTTTTCTAATTTTTTTCTTTCTTGATCTTTCCCCATCTATAATCTACTCGCTTAGCATTGGACCAGAGAAATTGATACAAAAGGTTACCACCTATGCTTTCACCGGATTCTGATGTAATCTGGGGTTCAACCAAAGTGGTTAAAAAGTTCTAAAGAAGGAAAGTGATTTTGCCACTTAAAAATGTATCAACCATAACAATTTCTCTAAAAAAAATTCTTTATAAAAATGTCAAAATCAATTAATTTTGTTCAATTTGGAATTTGAACTGTCAAAAGATTCACCGGAAGGGCTCCTTGATTTTTGGGCGTAAAACTAGATTAGTTACGTACGTTATTCTTAAAAACTTCCCACAGAGTAACATTTTATTTGAGAAAGGAAAAAAAAAAACTCGCAAGACGTTCTTGCCTTCTTTCTCAGAAGAAAGCCTGAAGACTCTCTTTTACGC
Organism: Orius laevigatus; assembly: GCA_018703685.1. NCBI lineage: Eukaryota > Metazoa > Arthropoda > Insecta > Hemiptera > Anthocoridae > Orius > Orius laevigatus. The sequence continues at coordinate 47,200 of JAGWEN010000133.1, read as the reverse complement.
TTAGCGTGTCATTGGGTAAGAAAACTTTTAAAGCCCCCCGACGTAGCCAATTACACAATCGACCCCCAAAGCCCCGATTATATGAGCGGAAGGCCGGATTTTGACCGAGAAGTCGACTTTTAAGCAAACCAGTTATTTCGTTTAAAGTGGATCTTAACGTGACATATTTAGCATATTTTAAAATTCGTAGAAGCAATGCCTAGATTAAACCTAGGTGGATGAAATAAATAAAGAAAATGTCATCTGGAGAAGTTAAGCTTCCAATGTCGCCATCTTCAACATCCTACTGACCTACTTAAAAACTTGACTTCAATGTAAATAATTGGATTTCATTTCCTCCTTTTAAAGTAGAAATAAGTTTTTAAAAAAATCTCATGAAATTCCTCGTTATAATATTCTCACTAGTATGATTTCCCTTCAATCACCGTGATGCTATTTTGATCAAATTACTAGACATTCATGTGTCGATTTTTCACCATTCTTATCAGAAAATTTAAAAGCTATTTGAGGTCAGAATGCATGAACACACCCCAAACCCATAAACGGATCATGATCAAAAAGGATTCTGTTGTACACGATTCATTCATCAATTCGAAAGAACCTAAAGAAACAATAATTAGTCAAACGAATGAGCAATAAGGACATGGGCGGAGGACATTTTGGTTTTCATAGATTCTTAACTCAAAATGAGGGTTAAACGGTTTTGTCCATTCGATTACATATGCTGATTAGTGGTAATAATAATAACCATTATAAATATTCAAATTTAATCCTTTATCACGTAATATTGGTTATTTCACACAGGATTTATTTCCGCGTCGATTACGGGACTGTTACGCTTTATAATGTAGGGATTTTTTTTGTAATTGTTCCAAATAATCATTCTATTGTTCCAGGCAAATAATAGTAATTTTGAATGATAATAAAAATTATGATTTATTCGTATGGTGTATATCGGTATATATCGACGTTTTTGGATTTGATATACTTGATTAACGAATCCTAAGCTATTGGCCATGATAATTATGGTATGTATTGTAAATAAGAGGAGGATGGACCAGAAAGAATCGATTGTTGCCTGTCTAGACAGTCCAGTGGTGTGGATATGGGGAAGAATTGAATGCTCAGCAATAAGGAGAAGAAAGGATTGAAGAAGACCATGAGCCATATGGAGAGGAAGCAGTCAATGCAGCATCTCAACCAGACTACCAGTGGCAAGATCTAAGGAATTGGAGTCTGGCAATGATGAGCAGTCCTCAACAATGGGAACAGTTTCATTGTCGTTAAGTACGTTTGCAGTCAACCACGAATACTTAAATATCGTCAATTACCAATAGGAATTTAGACGAATTTTACAAATACAAACGAGATATACTCGAAGAAGGGCCTTCCTGTGGGGAGACCATACAGCCTAAAGACAAAGTAGACAAAATTTGAGGATGAGAAGACCATCAACCAAAAAAGCACATTACGTTTAATAAGCTCCCTATAGACCGATTGACTTGAAATTTGGCATATATCTTCTTCAATATAATAAGAAAAATTCCTACAAATTTCAGTTTAATCGGTTAACAAAGAGCTGAGAAAATGCAATGTGATTCTTTGGTACTACTCATACCAAAATTTTGTCTGAATACCACCCTGGCACCGCTTAGGGACAAAGTATGAGTTACTTTAATCATTTTCAAATCCCAGAAAAACGATCGACTTGAAATTTTCAGGGCTTTTTCTTGTCATATTAAAGAATATCTATGCCAAAATTCAAGTCAATCGGTCCACAGGAGGCTGAGAAAACGCAATCTATATTTTTGTGCTTAAATACCACCCCTAGGGACCTGCTTAAATGGTAAAAGGAAGTACAAAAAATTAAAAGGCCCTACCTTTATAGAAGTTTTTGACGCCATACCCTTGGAGGGTGGGGACTTCAAATTGAGTGGCTTATCTTTCTCCATAACAGATCACATCACCGAGGGACACTGAAGTTTCATCGGGACGTTTAGAGATCTCTCGGGCGTGATGGTGGTGGTTGAAAAGCGAGAGGAGTTCCATGAATATAGGGTGGGGACTAGGTTAACACTCTCCCCTGTACAAAACAAAAACTGGTTTACCTGTCGAGACGTGAATAAAACCACGAACCGCGGGTGGATCTGTCCGGATCCTTCCGCTCTCGACCAATACCAACCGGAATTTTAACCAGCATTTTATTACAGGTACCTAACTGAGGTAAACCTCGTGAAAGGACATAAGGGGTATACAATTTCAGAAGGGGGGAAAAAAATCAACGTTGAAAAATTGAAAAAGCTGAAAAATTGACAGGGAATCTTTGATGCCGTCTCCAATATTTTGAACGTTTTCTCCAATTCTTGAGCAAAATAATGACTTAGCAACATTTCGAAAGATACGATTTCGTTCGTTATGGTTTTTACGATCGGTCAAACTAATAATGCTGAAAAAGAGACAAGTCACTGGGGCAAACTTCGCAATTTCCATTCATAAAACGATACGCAAAAATATGGAAGTTGCTGCAATAAATTAAAGAATCAGGGATTAGCACATGATCTACTAGTATCACGAACCTTCGCATGACTAAAAACTGATAAAAGCTGACAATTGCACATCGAAACCTAAAAGAAATCGTGTTTTCAAGATTTCCAAGTCATAAAAAAAATTAATAACATGAATCCGAGAGAAAGTGTTAATAAAAGGATGATAAACAAATTTCCAAGAGATTTTCACTGCTTTTTATCTCGAGGAAATAAATTCATTAAGCAAGGAAGTAATTAGGAGCTGATAAGGATCTTTATTTCCTTTGTCCCATTGTCGAGTAGGATTATGAAAAATGATTAATTAAACTTACGGCACCTGGCTGCCTTAATCCGGAATCGATTCTGAAAAAGGAAAAAAATGATCGGATTAGTTGGATAAAAATGCGACATGTACTACGGTCAAGATACACCAGAAGCGCCCTTGGCGTTCATCAGGACAAGGTCGCAAGTCCAGTTCGGGCTAAGGACACTAACCTAGATCCTCAGCAGTTTGCTTCGACAACAAAAGGTGTTTGCCCTGTAACCTTCCCCTAGATTCGCGTCTTTTATTTTACATCTTAAAATTTTTTATAATTAGAACTGGGTCGTTTTTTTGTGTTCACGTGGGACCAAATGTGTGTTACGAGACGAATAAAAAAATTTTTGGCCCCAAAAGAAAGCCAATTAGGGAGGTGTTCGACAAGAGTTTGAGTAGAGACTCGACTAGAAAAATAGCGTTTTCTCAGCTGAACAGATCGACTTGAAATTTTTAGGGATTTTTCTTATCATATTTGAGAAGACCTGTGCTTTTTAAGTCCGTTGGTCTACAAAGTGGTCAAAAGCAATTCCTACGGAAATCCGCTAAAACCTCATATTTGCCTCAGGTTTCCTTGAACTTGTCTCATTTCTCGACCCTATCCACCACAAACCTCAAAATAGCTCGAGCTCTACCGAGGATAGTCGATAATGGTGATCCCCTGATGACATATTCACAGGACATCTACATATCGCTAAAAATAGCATTAGAAGGCACACAGGTGCACACTGTACACTCGTACAGTAGATACCCACATTGTAAAGAATTTTGAGTTTATTTGAAGCCATAAATTATGATTCATGAACTAGGTCACTTTCTTTTGATCCTAAATTTAACGATTTATTTTTCACATAATCGACCCCCTTTATTTAGTAGGATTGTATAGATGAGCAAAGCAGAAACTTTCATTAATTTCACTTATTTGATAAGAAATCACAGGATTTCAGCTACTTGACCTAAAAATAAATGAGGATTTTAACCAGCTTAGCAATTAAAACCCTAATTTATGAATAGCCTAACGTAAGACGTTTCTGCTCCATATAACTTTCTTCTTGATAATCCTCCTGAAGTCTCTTGATGTAATATTTTTCACATTTCCTATGTCCATAAAAAGGTTACAATAAAACCGATAAATGAAACTTAAAGAATTGTGTAACGCCTTTTCGGACGTTACGTTCGCTATTGATTCTTGAAATTTTTTAGCTAGAAAGTTTTTTTTTTATTTGATTAAAAATTTAACTTTTTTATGTAATCTTTTCCAAATAGATAATATAAAAGGTATACAAAGGTAGTTGCACTTATTCAACGTTAGCTTTCTCTGTCCGTGTACGTAAATTCTGGCTTAAACCGACGGAAGCAGGAGAGGCCAAAAATTATGTAAGTTGGAACGCCCAGGGCAAAAGGGAGGGAAAACGAAGGCTTAAATTGGTCTCATTACTATTTAAGTCCTTGAATGAATATATTATAAAAGGTTCGAATTGGGAAGTCGCAATGTCCCCTCGTCTCACCCCCCAGGGATGCCAAAACTCCCCTTCGAACATTTATGTTTCACGTAATCTTGGCCGATACATCCGGAAATAAATAGGTTGTAAAAATGAAAGAGGGGAAAAAAACAGCGTCCCGGATTGAGAGGACCGGTCCCAGAAGATAGTGGGCGGTCGAGGCTTCCGAGATCATAAGTAGGGCGTCTGGTGTCTCCCCAGAAAGCATTATGTCATACATGATAGCTAAAAAAAATCTAAGATAACCTATAGACTATAGAGGGACGAGATGATACTAAAACCAACGCTTTTTTTTGTGTCCAAATTGTACTTGTACGGACATGCCCATGCATAAATTATGTTTACGTGTCTTTTAGCTTTCACAAATCACTAATTTTTGTCAAAATGCACTGTAGGTAGCCCACGGACGACCTATTTCTTGAAAAAAATTTTAAAGTCAAAGTTGCGATCCCAAGGATCTGGAAGACATAAGGAGGAGGACCAACTCCTAAATACCTTCAGCGAAGACCCCCAGTGTGGTCATACTTTGTATGCCATCTACGTTCACTATAATTGGACATAATGAACTAAAAAATAATAAATTTTGGGCAATTTCCTGAAAAAGAGACACTTTGAGCTTCCTTACGTTGGCCAATTCGTCCTTTACATTTTGCGAAATGTCTCCACCATACATCCGCTCTTTTCTCGGGGACGTCTCAAAATTTTGACGCCTGTCATTGATAAGTTACGCAACCAAAATGAAACAGCCAGATCTGTCAGCTCGAAAGGTCCGGAGTTTGGCAGGACGACAATCTGGTTTAACGTCTTGCAAAAGTAATTATCATTTGACCAAATGGTACAAAAGGTACTGCTGCCTCAATCACCTAAGTTGGGATATGAATATGACTGGAATAGTCACAGTGCATTATAGTCTGAAAAGCAGATTTCGCAATGAAAATCCTGGCTTACTGTTGGCCTTTTGCCCTAGAGGAATCCTGACCGACTTAAGCCACCATCCCTTATATCCCTAGTTAAAAACGAATTTGCCATTAACTAAATTGATGACCCGCATAGAAAATTATCCCGGACGACCTTAACGTTATCTAGGTTAAACCTAGAACCTACTATTATAAAAAAATACGCGTAGACGACGCTTTTAAACGCGTAAACATCGTTTTAATCTCGTACAAGGTTTCACTTTTGTGAAGGAAAAACCGATAAAGGCATCGGAACTTCGAGGAAGTTCAAGGAAGGCTGATCGGAGATAAAAGCCGTGCGAGTCAAGAGGCATCAAACGCGATATACATAAATTGACCCCAGAAGCCACTTTCCAAACCACATTTTTTCAATTAAAAATTAATTTCCTTTTTTTTGAACTTGGCCCCTGGGGTTCCTAATACGTCAAAGAAATAAATCAAAATTAAAAATTCCATCTACAATTTATTATTGTGGGAAATGTTATATTTTACAGCTTTTCAAGTAGAATATTCTTGTCATCCTGATCACTAGAATAGTAGCTCCGTTCCTGGATACCTCATGAACGGCTATTTGAACCGATGACGTCAGTAAAACTCCTCGAAAACTGTTCTTCGACCTAGTTTCTTCTAGGAAAATATGGAATAATAATAGAGATGCTCGACAAATGCAGTAACTCGGAAAGTTAAAACTGATAAGCGTTTAGAAAGCTCAACTTTCGTGTAATGTACGCTATTTGAATGATTCATAGGTTATGAGTTATGACATAACAATGGGTTTAATCAACAATAATTGCGACAAAAATGATCTCACCTTCAAACGATCGGTTTTTTTGGCTTCTTTGATGGATGAGGGCTAGGGAAGCCTGAACCGCCCTGGATTCAAAAGACTATAAGGGGAAAAGGGTGAATTCCATCTATAGTGTCTAGGGTCGAAATATAACCAGAAAGTAGTCGAAGTCCATCTCTAAAGTCTTAAGTGTCTTAAGGGGAGGTAAAAGGATCAAAGTCCGTTGTTAAACGTTTTAAAGCCGAAAAAGGGTCAAATATAACCATAAAAGAAGTCCAGCTGTTGATTGTCTTTAAAGTGTAAAAAGGGTCTAAGTCCGTCCCTAAGTGTCTTCAGCGGCAGAAACTAGTCAAATTTCATCTCTTAAGTATCTTTAAGGGAGGGAAAAGGGTCAAAGTCCGTCTAAAATGATTGCTTAGGGCGGGTAAACATTTTCTTCTCGAAAAAAACCAAATTGTGCACAGAAAATTTTTTTGATTTTAACAAGCTAATTCCCTACTTTTTATTAAAAAGCCCAAAATACCAAAATTTGGAACGTTTTCGTTGTTAATTTTTGACAAAATACATCCGGGCTTACATCGCAAACGATAATGGAAGAGCTCGTTTCCCGGATAAAACGAAAACTCTCCAATTAAAGTCTGTCCTAAGTTTATGGTCAAGCGTAGCAGTTGGCAATATCCCACCATCGTTACCAAGTCCAAACTAGTTACAACTCGGAGAACGGAAATATTTTCTTTTAAACCCGATCCTTGAATCCGTAATGATTTTAAATATTTTGGTCCTCAGGAGACAATTTACAGCCTTCAACTTCCGATTTCGTACCATTGTTTAGACGTCCTCGTCCTAATAATAATTTTTTAATGACTTTCTTCGACGTTTTAAATCTTACAAAATCAGTTCCTGGTATAAAAAGTTCTTATTTTCGTCATGGGTTTTTTTCGTAATTAACAATCTGCCCTATAAAAATAACCTTTCTCTTTTAACTTCCGAAACTGCGAAGAAAAGTAAAAGTACAGACAGGTAAAATAACACTTGTTAAGCCCAACATTATTAACCCCAATAGCATCCTTCCGGCCATTTTTTCCAACAAATATCATCCGCAAGAGAAACGGGTAAAAAAACGGGATCGAAACTGCTAGTGGGTCCTTCGATAAAACTTTTTTTCAAGGAATTCCGGTCAAGAACACGACCTTGAACTTGCACACCTTGAAAAAACATGGAAAAACTAGATCAACGTTTTATGAAAAGGGATCAACAGAAGGCTAACATTTTCAATTTTAATGCCCATAAATATTTACAATTTTTTCTACTTGAATCCAAGGTAAGGAATTAAAACATGATCAAATATTTGTATGTAAATTTTAAAAAAATTGCTTTTAATAACGAAGGATAGCATTTGAAGGGCTGGTATGTAGTCGTAATTCTATTTTGAGAGAAGTGAATGGGAAAATTTGAATATTTTTAGTATTTTTAACCCCATTGCTGCTTCTTTCTTCTCTGGAGGGCAGATGACAGAAGTACGGATTTTAGAGGAGAGAAGGGGGTGGGGGAGGTTTAGGGAGGATCAAGGATAGTAGCAAAGGTGATGGGAGGTATGTTGTGGAGGCACATTTGTGGAGAGGTCTGTAGACCTACGAATTTGGGGAGAATCCGCGTGAGGGATGTTCTCTACATCAGCATTAGCAATGGCTCCCCCTTGATGAATAACCCACCCTCATCCTATGATCCCAGTTTTTGATGAAGCTCGAAAGACGTGTCACAAATTCCATGGACCGATCATTGTAATCCATCAATTAGACCTTTATCTAGACCATTTTGACACTCAAGCTACCAAAGGAAGCCAAATTGTGAGGCGGAACACTGCCGCGTTCGTAGATTTCTGGAATTTTCTCGAACTGTATAATTGGCCGGTGAAGGTGTCAGTAACCTTGTGAGCTCTAACGGTCTGCTCTTCTGACCCACTTGTGTCCCCAACTAAGTCCACACTCTTCGCTCCACCCTCTTCGCTCTTATCCCACGATCCCACCACATCCTAATCTCCCACCTCAAAATCATACATAAACCTCACTAGCTAATAAAATTCGAATCATGTAAATTATTCTTCAGTGTTAATTTTTTACAAAACTCCATAGAAGCTGATTTCTCAACTAGTGTGCTCAAAAGATGGGAAACGTCGATCAAACCGTTTATGGCTTCATTGCCCAACTAAGTTTTTGCTTGACCTCACGGTTTATTCAAATTCCATTTTACCAGCTAATTTGCTTGAACATGATAAATGAATTACAAGAGATGGCATTCTAGGAGGGAAAACAAGCTACTCGATTCAAATGTATAAAAATAAACGACTGTACACTCATTTACATAATATAATATTCTATAAGACCATTGAATAATAAAAAGTTATAAAACATATAAGATCTTAAACGCTATAAATTATTCCAAGCAAGTAGCATATCTTGACCCAAAAAGATCCTCGAGAAATGGGAAGGGACGTGCAAATGCAGATTCGCAACCGAGAGGCTCAAAACGTCGCCTTTTTATCAATGACACCGGTTCAAGGGCATGCATTGACTTGTAGGAACTTCATAAACATTGCGTTCTCTCAGTTGCCATGGACCGATCGACTTGAAATTTTAAGGGCTTTTTCTAATCAAAATTAAGAAGTCCTGTTTTAAATTTGAAGTTTATAGGTCCTTAGGAAGCGGAGAAAATCGCCATTGGAGAAGAGGTTCCACAATTAATTTTTGTCTATAAAATAATAGTTGACGCTAGTATGGCGTGATTCTCCGAATTTTACGAAGTGAAAGTTTTAGAGAATTGCATCGTAAAATTTTTAAGACTAGTGGGAACCATTGGCGATCGATATTGACCGACAATTTTAAAGCTTTTGTAGAATTCACAGTTTTTTCTAGATTTTTTCGGTAAAAAAATATAAATAAAAAATAACAGATTCCTGACTTTCTAAGATTAGGGTTGTATTCAGAGACAAGAATTGAGTAGGAGTGGAGACTCGAGGAAGCGTTTTCTGAGCTCCTTATTGGACCGACCGACTTGAAATTTTTAGGACTTTTTCATATCATAAGGAAGATATATGCCAAACTTCAAGTCAATAGGTCCACAGTGAGCTGAGAAAACGAAATCTCATCTTTGGCTTGAGAATACTGGATGTGGATATCGATTGAACTGTCTACGTTTTTTTTCTTAAAATTCTGACATGTTTTGAATAGTTTTTGTGGTAATTGCGGTTGATTGCATGGGTAATCATGAATTTTCATGCCTGGTTAACACGTTTTTTCTGTTTACTCGATTGTCTGTGATTTCCTTTGCATTCACCTTATGAGCTTGAAAACTTTTTTGATTAGAATGCTCTGAGGACTACTGTTGATAATTCGAGTCTTCCAAGCAAGATTTTTCCCCACATTTAGGACATCAAATCTCAGACATCAAAACCAACCCGGTATGTCATATCTTCTTTTCAGGTTAATTTTTCTTCTAAAATCCCCTCGTAATCTTCCCTCTTCATATTCGGACCGTTTCATTTATTTTCTACTTATGTCACAATCCATGAGAGTCGCTTTTAAAAGGAGAAAATAATCATTTTCATGTTCTCCGATGACTCTTTTTTATGTAACTTCACGTGTTAACGTATCACAATGAGAAATGGCCCTGATTTACTATTATCTAACTTATTTTTTAGTTCAAAAGTTCAAAAAAAAATTTTTTGGTCCATTTTTTTCTCCATTCGAAATTAGCGATCGTCCGATCATCTCTGCGGAAAATCGCATTAGTCGATTTTTGATCGATAACGTAATGTTTTAAGGAAATGATTCTTGGAGTTCCGGACAAAAAAAGCTTCCTCAATTTAATTGTTTTCGGACAAAAAATTGTTTGATTTTTACACAATTTAGGCAATAAAATCGCTTTTTGTAACTGAAAAATATCGATTTCATATAACGTTTTGAAATATCGAATTGGAGAGGTTATACAATTGGAAATCTAATAAAAGAGAACCGCAATTAGTTCTTCGAAAAGTGGGCAAAACCAAAACATTTCGCGAGCGGTAAATCGTGGCTCTGAAAAAAATTCGCTTTTCGCCAACACTATTTCGATTCGAAATTTTTCGTTGGGGAATTCCTCTACAGTTTATTGGAACTTAGGAAAAAAGAAGTCGAGGATGAATGTTTTAGGGAGAACGTTTTACAATTTACAAGGAAGGATCCTGAATTAAATAAACAGTTTCCTGTCGGTTGAATCATGAAAGTCGAACCCCAAACTTTTGATTACGTTTAATTTTAAATTTTCTATCGGAAATTCGGTCAATATTATAAAATGAAGGTTAAATATGAGGAAAAAAGGACTTGTATTTCATAGCAATCTTTCCAGAAAAAAACACACAAAAAAAAACACATTTTCTCCATAAGACCTCAAACCCGCACAGCACCAAATAAACCCGAAGGTTGAACACAAGGAGCTATTTTAGCCAGATTTTGTTCCTTTACTATGTAAATAGCCCTTTTTAGCTTGATTTTTGTTCTTTTTAGGACACTAGGGCCCTTTTAGTTGAATTTTGACCCATTTTGGACACTAGGGGCCCTTTTATCTTGATTTTTAAATCCTTTTCGCACACTAGGTACCTCTTTTGTAGGTAGATTTTGAATTTTTTTGGACTCAAGGGGCATTTTTAATTAGATTATGTTTATTTTTGGCGAAAAGGGCCCTTTTTAGCTTGATTTATAATCTTTTTTAGACACCAGGGGCCTTTTTAACTAGATTTTGTTCCTTAACGACAAAAGAAGTATATTTTTTCTTGAATTTTGATCTTTTTTGGACACAAGGGGCCCTTTTAACCAGATTTTGTTCCTTAAATATGAAAAGGGAACGTTTAGCTTGAATTTTGATCCTTTTTGGACTATAGGGGCGCTCAATTATCTTTCTATATCCTGCCTTCTATGGCAACCCCTTTCCAAAAACAGCGATTTGAAGCCCAAAATCCAGTAATTTATTTGTTTTGGAAGTGTTTATGGTTATTTTATATTTAAGCCCTTTTAAAAAGATAAACGAAAGTGTTTCCCACAAGATTTAATCGTCACAAAAAACGAGTTCGGAGAACCTTTTGAATTTCAAAATGAAGAAAACTATCAAAATTAAGGGCGATTAGGGGAGTGCGTTAACCTCACAATTAATGCATTTGTAGGTAAGGAACGGAGAAACGTCTGATGAGAATGGATTGGGACTGCATTCTTCGGCCTTTTTTTTTTTCGGCGTCTAGCCACCCAGGGGCGGGGGAGTGATTATGACATAGATCTACAACCCTTTTATGTTCTATCATTATTAAAACTCAAAATGTCCATTTCGAAATTAATAACGACCTTGATTTTAAATCACGATTATCCTCACGTATCGGCTTTCTACAAATTAGCAACTCAATAGACATTTAAAAAAAATTGAATTTTTTAAGCCTATCTTGTGCCATTTTTAAGCTTATTTGAATGTTTCTTCACTATGAAAATCATCAATTTTTATTAAAAAGAATGATATTTCGTTATTTTATGGAATGTTCAAGTTTCCTAGTAAACAAATGTAGAAAGTTTAGAGTTGGGAAAGGATTCTATATTTTGCAAGTACTGGTCTAGTAGCATTTTCGAACGTCTTTTCCTATTGGAATCCTAATTTTTCAACGTAACTTGTTTCATTGTAAAACCAATATTGTGCTTTAGCTCACCTCTGTTAATTAAGAAAAAAATTTTTTTTTGGCATTCCTGAATCGATATGTCACCGCCATTAATCATTCGCGCAACATGTCAGTTTTGGAATGGAAGAAAAATTAAAATTTAACCTTGAAAGGTTTGAAAACTGAAAGTTGATAGGCAGTCACGTAGGAGAAGAAAGCATGACCACGAAAATACATGTTTATTAAAATCAAACGTCCCCTTTTCGGTACAATTAGAGAAAGAAAAGAAAAGAACGCTTAATGACAAGTTCGAAGTCGTTTCCTGCCAAAAACAGATTCAAAAATTGTTCAATTTTGAGCTCCATCAACAGATTTTGCCACTGGCATCTGTTTTTTTGCCTTACCAAAAGCATTGGCCACGTCTATGAGAAAAAATTTTGTTCTAAAATTTGTTCAAAATCGGTTTTTAGACCGTTTTAAGGGTAAAAAACACGAATCTGAAGTCGAGTTTGGGTTTTTGAAACATTTTTTTCGACTTCACCCTAAGGGGGTTTTCTTCACTTTTCTTAACTGGTCAACCCCCAAAATAAATTATTGCCTGTTTTAATGTTAAAACTTGTTCAATTCGGTCAAAACTAGTTAAGTAAAAGGGCATCATTAGTAAAAACCTGATTTGGATAAGCTAAACCATATTAATCGTCCTTTTTCCTTAATCCTCTGATATTTCAGTATACGTATTTCAATCATTACTAATTAATTAGACTCTCTAAATAGGGAATTTCCTCTCTAAAATTCAATCCTCTTAAAATAATTAAACCAACAGAAATAAATATAAAAGAAAAGCTTAAGGGGGATTCTCCCATCAGAATTGTTTGTTTCTCATTCAAGAGATCGCAGCACTATCACCCAATTAATACAATGTGATATTAATATCATAAAGTATCAAAATAGAAGTGGTTCCTTCTAAAATAGCACGAGAAAATGGGTGTTTTACCCGTTTTTGAATTTTGCCCTTTTTCAGCGCTCTCTAACGGCCGTTTCCTGAGACCAAATTTCGCAAACCTTTAACGGATTTTATAGAAAATTTTATGAACTTTCATTTTGTACTGAGTAGTTAAGTTGCTTAAATCAATAGTTTTTGAGATATAATCAAAAAACCTCAAAAAGTGCCAAAATGTTGACTGCAGTTTCGACAAGTTTTCGGGCAAAATTTTTGTTGGCAAACTTCAGATTCGTAATCAGCGACCCAAAAAACATAAAATAAGATGGAGATTACTACTGAGTGTACCTAAACTTACCGCTAACTGCCCTTTTTTGATCTAAGATGCCTGGGCTATAAATATTAAGAAATGGAAAAAAAAAAATCTACCTAACAATCTCACAAGAGAGAGAGAAAGAAATTAAGCCGTTTGAAGAGACCTTGAAGGAAAAAGAGTGATGAGTCATCTTTGCTTCCACACAATTTAACTCCCCTTCCCCGCAGCACCTAATCCTTAAAAATCTCGTACCGACGAATCTATTCATCCGATCTTCTTAATATTAGCATATTTGAAATCAGCTCGTCAAAACCTGATGACTACCTGCTGTTTTTTCAAAATTTCAGTTTTGGTGGAAAATTGCATTTTCTATTCCCGAGGAAAATTTTTCCGAAAAAACTGCCCCCTAAACAGCACGTAGTTTTCCAAAAGAATAAGAACGCGCTTTTCAAAAAACATTGTCCGACCATTTTTAGTGCCCAAAACGAGGAAACTACTTTTTGGGCATCTTCCCTCTCTCTCGCACACTTGGTAGAATTTTGATGTCGGATCCCCCTTAAAACTTTGAACTATAAGGGACAGGCCAAAAAAGTTGATTTCCAGAACTTTTTAATTAGTTGGTCGTATACTTGATTTGCCCAATTAGGTTTTTGCATAAAAAATCAATTTCGCAACAAATTTTTTTTTAAATATAATTTTTGTCATGAAATGTCGACTCTGAGGACTTCAACCTTTCTCGAAATTATTGTCTCGAGGTTAAAAACCGTTTTGCCCTTGTACTTCTAAAGAGTTGGGCGTTTGTCACATCCAAGGCGAACACAATCAGTGTGGGCACTTTACGAGGAAATTCCCACAGTTTTCCTTTTGACATTGCACACGTTAAATGGTGCATCTTCAAATAAAAAGGGGAAAAAATTTAAAAAATCCTTGCCAAATGTTCAACCTACATTTTAAAACCTGTTTTACCGCTAAATCTCGTAGAAAAAAAAATGGCCCCACCCTACATATTTTATCTTTTTTATTCTTATGATGGCTCCTGAAATTGAAATAACAAGTGAAAGTTAAAAATAGTGGACTTGAGGATGTCACATTCGGAAGAGGCCTAGAAAAACGATGATATTACTTATTATATAAAAAATAGTAAATGATTTGTTTTTAGTTTCATAATAACGAAAGTTGTATAATATTAAAATTAGAGTTAAAAGACATGTAAAAAGTTCCATCTTAATAAAAAAATTAAAAACATTAAAATTTCACAAACGTCGAGAATGTCTTTTGAAAATGCAATTTCGAAATGAGAGATAAAAGAGAAGGTGGAGAAGAAAAAAAAATCCAGGGCGGAAAATGGCAGAAATGAAAAGGTCAGAAAATTCTCGCTTTGTTCCCACAGGATATAAAAGCCTCTTTTTTGTTCCTTGAGGTATAAAAATTTGTTGACAACCGTGTCGCGCACACGGTTTCTACCACCATTACGCCGTAACACTTTTTTTTTAGTTTTTAACTACTGGAATCTCGATAATCCGAACTTTTTTAATCCGGAAATTAGTTTGCTAGATTGAAATAAGAAGGAAATCGCAAAAGAACAGATTTTTCAGGAACAATAAGAAAAATGTGATGGAAGAGGGACTGACTTAAATTTTTTCAAAAATACCTACCACCTCCCCCTACTCTCCTCACTTCACCCCAAACTCCCTCCACTCTCCCATCACTTCCTCAACCCTACCCACTCCCCACTCCCCCCCAAACTCACCCCACTCCCCCATCACTTCCCGAACCCCACCACTTAAGTGATCTCCCATCACTTCTCCAACCCTTTCCCAGCCCCCCACACCTCCCCCTACTCACCATCATTCATCCCAACCACTCTACCCCACCCCAGACCCCATCACTCCCCCAACCTTCCCCAGCCAACATCTTCACAAAATGGAGAGTTTGAAAATCTTAAACGGCAAGAAGACCTAAAAGTCCGAAATTTTTTTTCTCCCATTAATACCGCTCTACTTTTCTATGAAGGCAAAAATATGATGAGAAAATTGACGTCAATCGCCGATGTCACGCTCTTTTGTTATTTAAAAACGGGAGGGCGCTATCTCTCAATTGATTCCTCTCTTTCTGTATAAAAAATAATTAAATCTAATCTAATTAGGCCATAAAAAGTCTTAATAAAATCTCTCTTTTTTATTTCCACGTAGCTGAGACTAATGAGGTGGGGGAGGATTGATAGCATAATAATTGGGGTGAGACCAAGGCCATTTGTTGGACTCGATATTTTTTTAACGAAATTCCTCGAAAGTAATAGGATTAGAATTGGGAAAGGTCAATGATTGATACATTTGAAAGGGAAATAAACTTTTTTTAATGCATTTTATATCAAATGGTCATTTATAAACCAATCTGGGGTCAATTCTAATCAACTTAGCATCCAGTTTACATATTAAACGATACCCTACATGCCTTCATAATCAAAATATCGATTTTCACTATCCTATGATTCCATAAGTGGCCAAATTTTGACGAATGTGCGGCCATCTTGACACTTCAAGGATTTTCACTAAATCTTGCTAGTTAAAAATTACCATCAATTTTTTAAATTTTTAGGTTCCCAGAGTTGTCATCTACAGAAATAACTCGAATCTAGATTGTGAACTGAGTGGAAAGCTAGGAACAATCAAGACCTTGGTACGGATGGATTAGCCTATTCAAAACGCCGGTATTCGCGATTCGGATTTGGATTTTCGATATAAAAAAAAATTTAATTTTTACGTTCAAATGGTTTTCGATAAGGATCCGTTTCGAAATGAATTTTAGTCGATGTTAGGATAAAGGCGTGACACGGAAACCGAAATAGGCCCCGTCCATTGAAGGCGTATTGTGACACGTCTAGCCATCTCACGTAGATACCCGCCGGCTCTTTCTTAACGCTGACATGTGTCCAGATCATTCCGCAACTAACTTTGCTAACAATTAATTTTTCGTTGGTTTCCAACAAAAGAATATTGCAACTCTTGGTTTCCGCAGTTTTGGGGTTCGAACTGAAAAGTTCAGGGTTCGAAGAGGTCCTAGCTTATACAGGGTGTCAACTTACTAGTGTCCCCCAAGGTTATATCGAAAACGGTTGACGATAGAGAAAAAAGTTAAATGGTAACTCACCTTTATTTTTGATGTAGTTTCTGAATGTATTGAGTTTTTTTGGGTTTTCGAACCGGAAAGCCAAAATAATTTTTCTATCTCGCTTGGACGAAGGAGCAGGAAAAAAAGTTAAATCGTGACCCCCCTATTTTGGCCCAAAAATGCAAAATATGATGATCGCTTTGACCCTGCTCTTTAACTATAGTTAAAACGAGCGAAAATTCATTTTTTGAAGGTTGACTAAAACGATATGGATTCCCATGTGAAATGGCATGAGGAATGCAATGGAATAATTTAAAAAATTCTAGGACTATTATTTCTTGAGTTATCACAAAAAAACCACTGAAAAACTACTTTAAAGTAAGAAAACTACCTGAGGAAAACTTTTCTCGCCAAAAACAACGTCATATTCGAACTGAGCACCCCAAAAAACCTAGAGATATCTATTTTTATGAAGATTTGAAATGAAATTTTTTTTTCTTCCTTTCAGTGATTTTGGGCAAAAATTGACAAAAATAGGCATATTTTATGAGCTTATGAAAGTTTAATGCAAAAAAAAATTTATTCTCGAATTTTGTCAATTGGGATGAAATCGACCAAAATTGGGAAGGAAAATTTTTTAATTCTACATTCAAGTCGTAAAATACGCCTATTTTTGTCAATTACTGCCCGAAATCACTGAAAAGAAGAAAAAAAAATTTTCATTTCAAATCTTCTTAAAAATTAATTTCTCCTGGTTTTTTGGGGTGCTCAGTTCGAATATTCCCCCAATAAATTGGGACACAAAAAGCGTACTACCAGATAAACTACTGCTACTGTAAATAGTTTGTCTTGTAGTACTTTTTTCCTTGATCAGTAAAATAGAACCCCAAGAAATTTTTGGGGATCTGATTTCGGCTTTCTTTAGTCGCAATCAAGGCAACAAACAAACAAAAAAAACTCATGATTTTTCCCTTTTTGAGGGCCTTAAAATTCGATAAATCAGCTAATTTGCTCTTTCTATACGCTTAAAATAGATCAAAGCGGTGGGCTTGGTCAAACCAAATTAGCCAGGATTTCCGTCCTAAACCAGATTCGATGATTTTGCAGAAAGGAAGGTCCTGCGTCCAACCTTGGCCAAAAGTTGGCGACTTCGGTATCTTTTACCGATTTACCTTCCGTCCGACACCTCGGGGACACACGGAAAAGAGAATCTCATTTTCGATAAAATTTAACGAAAAAGGTCCCTTATCTTTCAGGCTTCTTTAGACAAATTGCTTGGTAAGCTTAATAAATCTGAGGGTTTAAAACTTGCGCAAGTAAAATCCCCCAGCATAGAGAGGATTTTCTTTTTCTTAGTTTCATAAGCTATCAATCGTAGCAGAAAGCAATTAAAGAGGGATGCTCGTTGTAGGTTTCTCGAGTTGTTGACTGGGTGAGTGGGGGGAGGTGATGGAAAGTTAGGGAAGTAATGGGAAGGGCTATTATTTGGTGTTTGTGGAGAGGTCTGTAGAACCCAGAATTTCATGTTCTAGCCATGAGATACCTCCTCCATTCATGTTAAAAAATAATTCAACCCACATACGATTTTCAGGATTTCCACCCACGGAAAGCTAGTTAAAGTTAATCCTGTAGGGAAATACACGAGGTGCATGTATATTTTAGTCTTCGCTTTTAGTTGGACACCACCGGACCTCCAGATTTTAACTTATTCAACCTATTTGGCTTAGCTCGGTTTTTCCCATCGTTTCGTAAATTATATCAAAAAAACCACATCTTTTTGGTAATTTAGACATCGTAATATTTTATATAATATATATAGGAGGTCTTTGTATTCGTTTTTTTCCTTCTAGTTCGACGATTGTAGCTTTCTCCCGAGGAAAGCTGACATTAGCCGCGTTTTAAAAGGCAACCACGGTACACGCGTTTCTGCGTAAAATGAATAAATTTTTTGGAATTGTTTAAAAAAAGGAAAAGAGTCTAGAAAAAGTTAATCGAGGGCTCTTGTTTCGTGACATTAAATATTCGTTTACTCTGGGACCTAGAAGAGGAACCGAAGGGTCCATTTCCTCCTCAAACCGGTCCCGTAAGCGATGACTTTACAGGAACAAGGGTGGTCTATGAAAAGAAGGGCCCTACATCGAGCTTCCTCGTTCAAACGTCTTTTTATCGCTTTTGTTAAACTTTCTACAGCTCTAAGGAGAAAAAAGACAAAGATGGACTTTGAACACATTTTATGGACTTTGACCATTTCTCGAAGAGATATATTGTCCACGGAAAAACACTTTGACAGCAAGAAACTACGCGGTTTGGCGTAGTTTGTACCATTCTTTTGAGGGAAATCTGGGATAAGAAAAAAACATTTTTAAAATGAAATTTGAACACATTTGAGTAAGTCCCAGCAAACTTTCTTCGAACATGCAAATCCTAGAAGCAAGTAGAGCACGTGAAAGTGTATGTGTCTCCCAAGGAGGTCAATATCAAAACTTAAACAATCAAAATTGTATTTTAAGCAATAAGTTTCGAAAGAGAAGGACGACCGTCGCGAGTTATTATCATGGCGTATTAAGCAATTACTTAATTGATTTAGGTAGCGACTCCCACAAGGACTTTTTTAAACCTTTTCTTCGGACTGAACAAAGCATCGTGTAGGCTTTTAAACGCTTTTTTCCAAAGAAAGGGTCCCAAAAAATTCATATCAGATACAACAAACTTAACCAGCTGGGTGTGATAGATTTGAACAAAATAGGCTTGATAGATGAATTGGAAATGGTGTGAGATGAAGATGCAGCAATGATAGATTTTGGCAGATGAGGGCCAGAGGTGGATCTTGAAGTTTTCAAACTTTGAAGACCAGCATCACAATAACAACTGGACCGAATTTCATTAACTAGTTTTTCTGCACATTGTTTGTTTTTTGCACAGAATTTGCGATCTCTCAACTCATAATCTGAAGTGTAATTTAGGTTGACCTACTCTTCTCGAAAACTACCAGACCGAAATCGAAAAAATACCTCAAACCACGCTTTGATATTTGGCGATCATAAAAAGGCTAAATTGGGCCTTAGCTGTCTTCAGTAATTCAGATATGACTATTTAAGGTAGGTATCTTTATGGTTAAATTTCTTCATTTAAACGAATTTTTGATATTTGAACACCACAAAAACTGGACTGTGTTGAAATTAGGTAAGAAAAACTGGTTTCAAAAAAATTCCTACGGTTCGAATTCAACTTTATTCATAAGAATTGGTAATGAATCGGCATGACCCTTTAGGGAATAAATTTTTTTATGGTTTCCACCCACTTTAGGAGGGACTTAGTCCTTTACCTATGGATAAGAACAATATTTTGAGAATGAATTTGACCCTTTTGAACCTTATTTCGACAAAAGAGACACTAGTAGGAATTTACTCTTTATTCAACTAGAAAGACACCTTGTATGTGGACTTTGAACCTTTTTACAAGAGGAAAACCCTTTTATATACAGACTTTGACTTTATTTAACCATAAATACTCATTTGAAGATGACCTTTTACTCAACTAGACAGACTTAGTTTTTTTTAGAGATTCTACTCTTTTGACACTATTCAGATGGACTTTGACCCTTTTCGACCCTTTGGATGGTTCCCTCAGAAAAAAACAAAAATGATACCGTCTCCTGTTCCATTATTCACATCAAAAAGGGTTAAAGTCCATTTAAAACTTTTAAAAATCATTTGTAGACCAAAATCATGATTGTACCTTTTTAATTATGGAAAAATAGAATCTCGCAATACAGGCCATAATTGCTGCATTATCGAGGCCTTCAAATTTCGCTTGTAAAACAAACCAAAATTGGGTGGTGCGGCAAAAAAATTAAGTGGCCGAGATTTCAAATATGACAGAATGTTTTCAATCTGGTGTTATAAATTTTTCAGGACCCTGTCAAGGGCATAAACTTCATTAGAAAGGCCGATTTAATTTAAAATAATTTATATAATTTTTAAAGAAGGTTGAAAATGAAGTTTAGTATTAATTATTTTACCTGAAGAGTTATGAAGTTTTTCTTTAGTTTTCTTTGAGTTTTCGGGTAGAAAAATATCACGTAAAATGAACGAAAAAAAGATGAATTTCACGAGCACAGTGGTTGAACGAAAGCCGGGTTGAGACTGGCGTGGTTGCTGCTTTCTCTTGCCGGCTACCTGATTGAACGTTCGCCCCTCTCTTCGGATGAGAACGGGGGCGGATGTTGCACCCCTTTCACCCCAGCCAAACTTTTGCCTCTTCCTGGCTCGAACTTTGCTCTCGGATTGTCTCAAAATTAAATTTTTTTAGACTAGAAAGGTAATATGGCAGAAGGACGATCAAAAACTTTATCCCCCCTAAAGTTTTCTCACCTTTAAGTCTTTCGAAGTGATTTTTGGGATCATAATGATCGGTTTTTTGTCGATTTCATTAGTTGTTTAGATTATTTGATCCTTAATCCACCTTAAAGACTGTCTTGAGCCTAACAAGTTGGCAAGACTGGTCCAGAAGAGGAAATCGTCGTTTTTGGTTGGCAAACATGATTTCTGTGCCTTAAAAGAAGAGTGGGCGTTTTAAGAGAATGAAAGAGGAGGTTGGCAAGAGTGTTCTGAAGGTGCAGAAAAAGAAATGGTCGTTTAGGATGGGTAGCATGATTTCTATGCCTCCAAGAAGACAAATTTACGTTTTTTAATGATATTTTTGCTGTTTTAACTTTACAGAGCATATGAAAAGGTTTATGTTGGCAAGAGTGTTAATTTGACTTTTCAGAAGTGGAGATCGTCGTTTTAGGTTGGCTAACCTCCTTCCTACCCAGGATTAAGGAAATCAGGAACTTCTTTATATGGAATATTGACCACAAGGACTTTCAGCTGGACTTATACTCTTAAAAATTTGTACTTTTAGGCAAAATTTTGGGATAGGACTTCAGGTGAACCGTATAACGGCCAATATAACTGAATCAACTCTGGCAACGTTTTACTCCACGAGATAGTTTTTCGTTTATAAAACAAGATACACTTGAGAGGATAACTCGTCTAATTCGGACTTTCTGATGACCGACGAGATGAGCCGATTTTGTTTTTTCTTCCACCTTCATAATCCTCTTAAGAAATATCTCTCACGCAATTCTTTTGAAATCATTAGAAGAAAAGTTCGGAAAAAAACATTTTGATATAATAGAACTTGTAAAGCTACATTCCAAACGTACAAGGGCTCCAGGCGCCATAAAGCCCTTAAACTTTTTTTTTGTTTGTCATCACTCATCATCCTTTCCCACCTTCATTTTATACTTTCATTTTCAAAACTTTTTCATTCCATTCTCTATATTTGTCCTACATCATAATTGTCTCTTGCGAAAATCACTTTCTTTTATTTCACTTCGAATAACGGGTCGGGAAAATATTTTAAATAAATATCATTTTCCCATTTAATTCGCTTATAAAAATTCAAATCGAAAACGTTTTATTGGCCAAGTCTTTGTTCACACTCTTTTACCTTGAAATTGTCGGGGTGACACATTTGGTAATGCCTTTCCAGAATAAGAACTTTGTTGAATCGTTAATAGAAAGCCTTCGTACACATGCTAATTTAAAGGTTTGCCAACCTATGTTTTCTGCCAAAAAAAGCAAGTTTAATTGGATCAAAGGGGTAGGCCTCTGATACACCGGTTCCCACGAACCGAAGAAAGAACAAGATCAAGCACAGAAGAAGCTGTGATGGAAAAAGTTCACCATGAATTTTCTTTCTTAGTACTTTAAAAAAAGGGTAAAAATTTTGCAAAAATACCTTAACTTCACATAGTAAGCATCACAGCATGCAGCAACACAATAGATAGTCAAATTATTGACCGTACTTGGGCAAAATCAACTTAGGAATTTGGATAATTCTAGGCTATTAGATTCCTAGGTTAATCAATCCCAATTTTCCCCCTGGGGTCAATCTCCTACCTAATTTCTGATTTTTTTTTCCCTTGAACCTTCCAGTCTATTTTACAGGAAACTTGCTCACTCGTCATCAATTCTAACATCGCTCAGACGAAAAAAAGACAGACACGCGTTTAGTGTGAGACAACGGGTCAACAGCAATTTAGCCTCTGGAAGCCCTATTGGATAACGAGCCACATCCTGGATATTTTTTTAAACCGCTTCCAGGTTCCATCAATCAACAGCGGGGAGATCTTTCGGGGAAATCCGATACGCTTTTCTGAATACTTAAAGATCAATGGATGGAATGTCCGATGTCCAATGATGGAAACATCGGTGACTAATTTATCGGGTTGGAACGTTTCAAGGAGATTATTGGGCGAAATAGGAGGGAAAAAAAATTTGACAAAAGGTTCTTGAGCCACTTGCCACCGGTCTTTCCCTTTTCATAACCTAAAGCAGCCACATCCTTCCTCCCACGACTTTAGAAGTTCTTGAGACATTCCCTTTATTTCCCAATCTTTTGGACACCCTAGGGTCAAAATGGAAACTCCTCCATATCCTCATTTCTACATAAATCGAACCAAAATCGATAACTTCCGCCATTAGACCGGATAGAAAAAGTTTCATTTGCTAAAAAAATAATGACTCTTTGATGATGAGTCGAAAAAATGCTGCGTGTGTGAAGTAAAACAAGTAAAACGACTTTTGGGAAATTGGGTCGAGATTTTTTCCCAGAACTCAAAGAAACTTTATGTAATTTGGATGTTTCTATATTTTAAAAAATATCGTGAATACAACGGAAGCGTTGCTTAATAAAATTATGCTATTTCCTTGAGCTGAATTATCGTTTGATACTTTATTGGAAAGTAACCTTGATGTTTACGCAAATGCGATGTAGGTACGCAGAAAATTCGTACTTAGGGTTTAAGTGATTGGTCGGGTCTAGATGGGTCCATGACTCGTTAGAGGCCAATTGACTCAAATGGCGGTAAACAATTTAGCAATTTGAAAAGCTGAGGTTTTTAATCTTAAAGAGGAAGGAATCACAAAAATTGTTTTCCATGGTCGGAAGAACAAGTGTGACGTAGGGGGCCCCGTTAATATACGTCCTGAATCACCCATTAAACTGACCGGAACGATTATGAAGGCAGCGTAATATGAAGATCAGGTTTCTGCAAATGAGCCCTTTTTATGTAAAACCTTCCCTGCATAATTCTTGAGAACTAAACGCTTTTCATGGGAATTAGGTCGTTATTAATCTTAATATAGGCACGATTTCATTGTAAGCACAAACAAAAAACTACAAGGACAACTATTTATAAAAATATTTTATCCACTGATCTATTATCATTGTCAAAGGACAAAGGAATTAGCGCAAACAACACTATGGATTTAGGTTTTCCCTTTTTCTTATATTATTTGGATCCTAATTAATTTAATTTATTTTGGTCAAAAGCGTTTTTTAGTGGAAATTCCCCATTGGGAAAGTGGGCCATTTCACTTTGGGTACTGAAGACATGGAAGGAAGAGAAGAAAGGCCGATGTGACACAACACCGTGACTTCATTGTCCTCTACCAAATTAAATCATTCTCCTTGATTTTAAGGAAAATCATTATTTTTTTTCTAAAAAAACTGATGCTGCGTCATTTTTAATTTACTTTTCTCAATGGACTGTATTAAATTAGTGTAACCCTGTTCGAGGTCCCTAAAAATGATGACATTCAGTAGGAACGTGTAGTAGGTTTTGTGCTCTGGTGGGAAATTGGCATCTCTTCAAAATGGCACAACTTGTTGATACCGTTTATTCACAGGAAGGTTATAACCTAAAACAGTCTTTTTGTTTACTTTTTGTAAAAATTCATCGCTAACACATTTTGAAGCTGATTTCCATCATCCCTAATTTGGGACCTAACTAGAGTAATAGCTGGAGGGACCTCTTTGAAGTCAAAAAGTTGGATTTACTAAAATCCACGATATTTACTCCAAATTCGATACTAAAATCAAGATCTCTTCCTGAATGGGCCTCAAGGGGCGTCACCAGATTAGGAGAAAAAGGAAGGAAAAGCAACAAAAAGAGAATTCAATAATGTTTGCATAAAAACATAATTTATTTTCACTTCGTACTATGAGCTGAGTTTTTATCCCTAAAAAAATAAAAGCCTTAAGTATACCTGCAAACGTATATAAATTTCTTACTTTAACCATATAATATCTTTAATATAACATGTAAGTGAGTCGCCCCAATAGTTGTTTTCTGTTCCTTTTTTCAACTCAGTCGAAATCTCCTCGTCCCAATCATCGACCCAAAATAAAAGGCTCGCAATTCGTTCGTGCAAATTGTTCTCTTGCTGCCCAACTATTTCCAGTTTCGGCAAATTATCTGAAAAATATTGCTTCATACAAAGGCCATAAAAACGTAATTTTTACCAAGAATGGACTCTATGTGGACATTCAAGGAATCGTTAAAACTTGGAAATTTTCTGGCTGCGATTTTACAAATCGTGTCTACTTGAAAAGATGTTACTTTCTTTTTTAACAACTTTTTTGGCAACAAGTGTAGCCAATGTTTTATTTCTTTATTTCTGAAAAGAAAAACGTAAGTTGCAAATTTTTGAACCACAAAAACATACTTATGTACAAAAGGTAAATTTGAATCCAAAACAAGGGTTGAAAGTATTTTAAAACAATAAGAAGACATCACATGATTGTTCTGCCCCATATCGACAATTTTAGGCAAAAAATACTTCATTTCTTCCGTTTTTGTACGGCAAACCTTTTCAATACAAGCAGACAAGACGACCAGATCGTTTTGAGGCAGTTTTTCGCAAGTTTCCATCAAATCTAATTGAAAAAGAATTATTTAAGACAGCCAAGAAGGATCGCTTACTTTTCAGATAAGGCAAGACCAACTTCCAATCTTCCGTCGATCCAAAAAGAAAAACGAGTTTGCACAAAGGAAGATTCGGCGAAAAAGATATTATCTCGTTGTCATCTTCAGTATGTTTGTTCGTAAAATATGGGAATTTACCTTCTATCAAATTTGCAATTATGTTTTGCCCATATTGATTTTTGAGTTGTTCTTGCTATTAATATAAATATGGGTGAATATGGCATTTTAAGCAGATTTAGGGGTATAAAATTTTGTCCCATACGAAATTTCTGCATGTTTTTTTTTGAAATGGGAAACTTAGATAAAAATCGATTTTGAGGTTTTAAGCCAGAAAATTGGCTAAACTAGAGGTTGGTCATATCCCGACTTACCAAAGAATATGAGGGATCATTTCGTTCGCACATTGTCCAAATAGTTTCGATAATTTGACTCACGACCCTTATAAATGATGCATCATCATCATCAATCCTTCTCGCTGCAATAAATTATAATAAAAAATAAAAAAGTAAAAAATTTGACCTACACAATTCCAATTTTGAAGTATCGCTCGGAGGAAAAACTTCGACCAACATTTGCAGCAATATTGGAAACATCGCATGGACTAATTTCTATACAAAAAATTAAATTTTTTTTCTTTTCAACTAAACTTACATCTATAGAATGCGAATCTTGTGTATTAATAGGAATAAATGAGTTGCCAAAAACAGGGGATCGATAATTTAGGTCCAATGGTGTAAAAATTGGAAAATATACTCGATCACAATCAATTTTTGAATTAATGAAAACTTTATTTTCAAATGCTTCGTTGCTTTGGTTAAAATCTTTATGGAATTTAAGAAGAGCCGAAAGTAAATTGAAGATTCGCTGTAAAACTTGGATCCGCCACGATTTTGAACCTTTTTTGGCGTCCAAATTCAATGTTAGAGTCCTCGAACTATCAGATTTTTCTGAGACGAGGTCTAAACAAATAAAAATGAGCTCGTAAGCGTAATCTGAGCAAAGTTCCTGCCCGTATTTTAAACAAGTGTCCATAAAATGGAGGGAATCTTCTCGTATGTTGCGGTCAATATGGGTGAGTCCGCATATCAAATATGAGTTGATCATATGATACAACGTTTTTCTGTCGTTTACGCCCATCTGGAAAGAAAAAAAAATTTAAAAAACTAAAATTTATTTGGTACAAACTTTGAGAAAGATGCTGGATAAAAGTTTGTTTGATGTTTTCCTTAGTTCTTTCATTTCGGATAGGATAAGTTTGACAATGGCCTCGACTAGAGTTATGAGTTCTAGCTCAAGTTTTTCGTTTGGCAAAATGGTGATTAGCTGCCTGATGCCTTCCAGGGCGTCGGTTTTTATGCTCGCATTGTGATGCTTCAGTCTGGATATTAGTTCCTGAAAAGATGAAATATTTGAATGAGATTTTAGAGGTCAAGCAGCATTGAATCGCCTGTATTTACCTTCAAATTGAGCTTGTTTCTGAAAAGAACGTCGCCAGATTCATGAACTTTCGTTTGATCCCTGATGACGACTTTCTTGACTTTGAAGTTCGTGTCCGTCAAATTTTGACCTTTTGGCAACAGCGCGTCTTTCGCTTTTTTAAGCTTGATCTTCGCCCTTTCAGCCCTTATTTTCTTTTTGTAAGTTTTACCCATTTCGGTGTTTTAAATTTTAATAAAACAGAATATTCAGAAGGACGATTATTTACGACACTATAGCAGAAAAGAAACCTTCGAGTTAGACCACGTTTTTTAGAGTCGATTTATAACAGTCGAATCATAGCATCGATGTATTATTGGTCGATTCAACTGTCATTTGTAGACACTGCTGCTCTCTGTGATTACTATATGGATTTTCAAATAACGATAATATAGATTTTGTTGACTAATTATTAATAGAGGTTCCCAAACTTTTTAAATGTTAACTTTGAGGTTTTTGAAGAAAATTTGGGTTATAAAATGTTGATTTTGAGGTTCTTGACAAAAGAAATTGAACGATGATTTTGAGGGTTTTTTGAAACGAAAAATTGTCTCTTTAAAGTTGATTTTGAGGTTTTTTTTAAGACGAAAATTTGGCTTTAAAAGTGTTGATTTTAAGGTTTTTTGACAAAAAATTGACTCTAAAAACCTTGCTTTTGAGGTTTTTTGACGAAAAATTGTCTCAAAACCATGATTTTAAGGTTTTTGACGAAAAATTGTCTCTTTAAAGTTGATTTTGAGGTTTTTTTTTTTAAACGAAAATTTGGCTTCATAAATGTTTATTTTGAGGTTTTTGACAAAAGCTCTTAAAACCATGTTTTTGAGGTTTTTGACGAAAATTTGCCTCTTTAAAGTCGATTTTGAGGGTTTTTTAAACGAAAATATGGCTTTATAAATGTTGATTTTGAGGTTTTGGACAAAAAAAATAGCTCTTAAAACCTTGGTTTTAAGGTTTTTTTTTTACAAAAAAATTGATTCTAAAAACCTTGCTTTTGAGGTTTTTTGACGAAAAATTGTCTCTTAAAACCATGTTTTTGAGGTTTTTGACGAAAAATTTGCGAAAAATTTTACCTACTATCTTCAGTAAAAAATCCCAATGTCAATTTTCTGCCTAAAACCGTGTCATTTTACATTGAAAAGTCAATTTTCTGTAAAAAAGACCCTCAAAAATAGCCAATTTTCTGTATGAAACTCCAAAATATTTATATCAAAACCCAATTTGCTATCAGAACCCACATAAGTTGCTTTAAAAATCCTATTTTATGTGACACACTCCAAAATTTGACGAGTGCCCAAGTTTTGCGTTAAAAGAACTAATATGAAAATCCAAATTTATTTCCAAAACCTGTCAAATTGTGCCATAAAAAGCCAATTTTTGTCCCCCTTAGACAACTCGCTCCGAATCCGGCCATGATGTTGTCCAACCATCGGTTGAACTTACATAAATTCATTTAAATATGAACCTTGAAGATAAGCTTTGATATTATAATTCTAGAGGAAAAAACTTGATGGTTGAAAAAAGCCTTACGTCAGGTCAAAGTATGCCCAAAAATGATTGTTTGACGTACCTCGAACTTTGGTTTTTTTTTTTTAAATTTCCATTGTTTTATTCATATGCGGATAAAAAACTAACGGCAACGTCAATTGCACATTTAGATCCCTTTTCTTCAAGACTGGTTTACTAATGTTCGATAAGAAAATGTTTGGATGGACTTTATTCGTTTTTCGATGAGAAATTTTTTTAAACCTACAATTATAGATTATCGAGGATGGTCCCAATGAGAAGAAAAGCTCGCCAAACCCATCGATAAGATTAATTATCACATTTTATGGCAGCAGTTCAAAACTGGGGTTTCTAGTATGAAGTTTATAACCCCCACAAATCTGATTTTCATCGTTTGTTATCTTTTCAATCCATTATCCCCTTTCTTTTTCAATTACCCCGCATTCATTATTTCGCGATCGCTATTTTGAGTTTTTTTTTAATCATCCCCTCATTTATCAATCTTCTCAAAATCTTTTTCATTTATTAATTTTTGATCCGCTGACTGATTTTTTTTTATTCAGTTCCACGATGACCTCTCTTCGATTAAAAATTAATTAATCGATATCGCGTGAAAGTCCACACGAATTTATTGATTCCTTTTGTTGTAAATCAAAAGGTCAAACGAGGCCGTTAACGTTTTGCCCTTAGCTATTTTGACAACTGACAACTACGTCATATTATGTATATTTTATTAAAAAAATAATATTGCTTTTGTCCAAAAAAAGAAC
Organism: Orius laevigatus; assembly: GCA_018703685.1. Taxonomy (NCBI): domain Eukaryota; kingdom Metazoa; phylum Arthropoda; class Insecta; order Hemiptera; family Anthocoridae; genus Orius; species Orius laevigatus. The sequence continues at coordinate 18,509 of JAGWEN010000133.1, read as the reverse complement.
AGGATTCGTTATTTTGAAACCAACAAAGAAAGAATAGACAGAAAAAAAAAATTTAAAAATTGAATTTTAGGTAGATTTTTTTGTATAAAAAACACTAAAAATACGCGGTTTCTTTAGAAAATTTCATCTTTTGAGTTCACACTTCACAATAAATTTTGTAACTTTCTTGAATAAAAATCCAAGTCCATCATGACGGTATTGAATCTTAACAAAAAGAAGATCCACCGTCAAAGATGTTTTTTTCCTCACAAGATCCTCATCAAGAAATTTTCCCATTCCACGATTTTCTGAGTTACAAAATACTTCGATTATGTCATACCCTCAGATTAACATTAAATATTTAAATACCTTATTTTCATTGCGAAATCAGAAGGTAATTGCTGCATTTTTTATTCTGGAGATTTTTTATACTGATACGATTGCAATTTGCGCTGTGATTGAGGATATTTGTTTAATTTTTTTTATGTGGATTTTGGAGTTTAAAAATGGAAAACTGGCTTTGAACTGAGTTTTAGTGTTTTTCCTAAAATTGGCTTTTTTCCATCCATAATTTGGGTTTGTTTGAATTTTGAAGTTTTTCCATGACTGGACTTTAGTGGGGCCAAAAATATTGATAAATGTTGACGTGGTTTTATAAATAATTTTGAAAAAATTTTTTGGTTGTTCTTTTCCTTTTAAAAATTAACGTCGTGAACACTTGGTTAAATAAATCTTTGGGACGTTAGCTTCCACGTATGGGGGTGACAGTTGACTGTTGAAAGGAAGAAACAGGGCAAACTTTAAGACGGGTTTTAACTTTTAACCCTTTGCTAGGAAACTTTCGACTTGGAAACCTTTGGGCGATGGAAGACTTCTAGGATCCAAAATTCCTTGACCTCATAATTAAAAAAGTTTAAAATCATGAATCTTGAAAAAAAACAAAAGCTGGAAAGACAACGAACATTCTGAACGTTTTTTCCCGAAACTTCCACCAATTTTATCGCTATTAATACCATTAAAAAGCTCTTTAAAGCAGCTTTCCAAAGACATATCAATAAAATTGGTCAAAAATTGAGGAAGTTAGGGCATTTAAATTTCATGAAATCGTGTCGCATCGAATGTGTTAATTGGACTACAATGGCTTGACAGTTTGAATTCCTTCCCAAATTGCCATGGAAACGCGAAGCCATGAAAATCTTATTTCTCGAACCACAATTTTCTTCGGGAACTATTTCGCTTATTAAGATAAGGAATCGATCAACCAAAAAGGAACATCAATTTTGTCCCAATCAGTCGATAAAATCTCGTGAGATATGAATAATGTAAAAAGAAAGCTATCATCAACTTACCTCAACCCTTATTTCGAAACGAATGGAAGTGATCGATCGCCCCAAGGGGTGTGACCTTGCACGGCCTTGGTGAATACAGAGGTCATCACACTTTTAGGGGTGGGGGTGGGGGGCTTAAAATTTACCAACTTTTTTAATCTTTTATATAAATTTAAAACTTTTCGCTCATGAATAATTTATTTAAATAGATAATGCACCATTTGGAAGATCCAGAGATGAAAATTACATGCGAAATAATGGACTGGCGCAACGCATATATTAGTGTCGATTAATGGAATTTTCAAGTCTTGATGGACTAAAACACGAAACCTTTTTTTCGGAAAACTTTTTGCGGTAATTAATTTGTTGTGAGTAATTAGGGAATTTGTGCAAGGACGAATGAATCGAAATTTTTTGATGCGGTTGGCGGATTTTTTATTTTTCTTTTGAAAATGGAAATACCAAAAAAAATTTATTTTTTACGTAAATTTTGGGATTTTAAGAGAGCATTGAATTTTAAAATGATCCAAGGAGGAGTAACCCCAAAGCATGAACTTTCTCAGAAATTAGAGGCTCTATAGATCTCTCCACTACCAGCAAATACCCCTTCCCTACATCCCAAATACTCTCAATTTCCCATCACCTACCCACCCCTTCTCCAATCTTAACCATCCCCATCACCTCCCCCAACCTCACACCCTTCCATTACCTCCCCAACCACTTATCAACCTATCCCCCAACTTTCCCCCACCTCCACAACCTCCCCCAACTTTCCCCCACCTCCACAACCTCCCCCAACTTTCCATACTTCCCTCCACTCCTGAAACCCCCAATCAAAATTTTTTTAAAATTATTCTTCTCTGTTCGAATATTTCGAGAAATCACCAACTTAATCACATGAAGTGGATTAAAAAATTGAGTTTTTTCTAAACTACTACTGAACTAAAGTTGAAGAGGGACCCTTGTTAGTACTTTTCAACCCCTTTCGTAAAATATTCATGGATACACTTGAGGGCAGTGGGTTACTCACCCCATCCTATCAATAACCGTAACTACGACTTAACCTTTAAAAAGCGAGCGAATCGATGCCACCGTAAACGTTTCCTTAAAAATTAAGACGGACCAAACATTGAACGAGGTTTTTTTATATGTCGCGTGAGACACGGTCGTTTTTCAGGTAAAGATAAAAAAAATTACGATATCAGACTTTTTAAGTACAAGTTCACTTAAGAGGTCTCCGAACTCTAGGGTGTTGCTAACTTTGAGCGTTTGGCTTTGAAAATTAGACTAACAAACGGAGGTGTTGCCTAGTTTTCAACCCGACTAATTAGATTCCATTCCATTTTACAAATGTGTTTGCCTCTATCCGTGGCCCTAAACTGAATTTACGAGGACTTTTTAATGTCTTCATTTACTAAAAAGTGTGTTTTTCGTCTCGTTTTTATTTTCTACGAGTTTGCAAATTTTTAGTTTATTAAATTTTGGGTTGTTTTATGGAAAAATCACATTTAATTACTCACATTTGAGATCTTATCTAACAAGTTCAAAAGTAAACAAAAGCTGGTCAATGTTTCGGTCAAATATAGAAATGATAAAACGTTATTAGGTGTAAAAGTGCAACTTTAAATGAGAAATTTCAGAACATCATATTCAATCATTTTAGAGGATTTTTTGTAATATAGGAGTCTTTAGAAATGGAGGATTGTGGGCAAAACGGGAGGAAGAATAATTCTTAATTAATAATATTAATTATAATTCAATAATAACAATTCAACATGAGAAACAGGAGGCAGAAGAAACCCGTGAGGATTGGCGTCTAGAGCGTTTTTAAGGTGATTTTTTTCGTTTTTTCTGCAATATCTCGAGAACAGTTAGTCGTAGGCGAAATAATTTTTAGTACAAAATTAAAGATAATTAAATTTTCTATAATTTTGAGCTAATATAATTTTTTCGTAGGACCAAACGTTTCAGAGCTACGAGGTCGCAAAAAAATGGGGTTTTCTATTTTGACCTCTAAAGGACAGAACACGTCATCTAATCAAAAAATGTACTTAATAAAAGTTAAAGAGAATTTAATTACCTTTAAAAAACGACTCTCAAAAAGCAATTAACGATCAATAGGCAGGGGTGGGGGTAAATTTCAAAAAAATTCAAATCAAATTTCATTTAAAAATTAAAATTTCAAAAAATGTTATAAAAACAAAATCAAAGCCTATAAAATTTGCTGCAAATTGATTTAATAAAATTTTTTGTAAGAGCAACCGTTCCTGAGCTACGAGGCTACAAAAAAGCGAAATTTTCGAATTTTTCCTATAAAAAAAGTTAGATTTTAGAAAAGTCGGAAAAAATCAAGGAAGGGGATATCCTATCAAAAACGTGTACTAAGTAAACGTTGTAGACAATTCAATTTCCATTTAAAATCAACTATCGAAAAGCAATTTTTATTAAAGTCAACTTTTATTAAGGACATTTTTTTGATTAGATGACGTCTTCTGTCCTTTAGAGGTCAAAATAGAAAACCCCGGTTTTTTTGCGACCTTGTAGCTCAGAAACGTTTGGTCCTACGAAAAGATTATATTAGCTCAAAATTATAGAAAATTTAATTATCTTTAATTTTGTACTAAAAATTATTTCACCTACGACTAACGGTTTTCGAGATATTGCAGAAAAAACGAAAAAAATCACCTTAAAAACGATCTAGACGCAAATCCTTACGGGTTTCGGTAGGGGACTTCTTTGTGGTTAATCAGGGGACCTACCCCTACAAATTCCCGTAGATAAACAAAATACCCTCTTTTTTTTACCCCCAGGGTTAGATTGACTTGACTAGATATAAAATGTGCAAATTTAAAAAAATACAAAATTAATTATTTTTGATTCAAAAGATACTTCCAGGTCGAATTCCAAACGATTTTATCTCTGACGATCTGGGTCAAAACAATGTCGCTTTATCATTAAAAAAAATTACGATAAAATTTAAACTTCGACACTTAATTTGAGACGATTTTCCACAATGACGTAGTTTAAAAAAATAATTTCATTTCATCCCGTCAAAAGTGTAAATGTGCATCCGGTTTTCGGGAATAAATTGCTCCCTAATGTGATAAAATGACGATCATTCCTTATTTTCGAATAAATTAAAGTTGTGAAAACAATGAGCGAAATCGTGCTGTGCTCTTCTCAAGGTCTAGGTCGACCTACTCTGTTATTTCGGTTCTAATTTTCCATCAATTTAGAGACAACAAACTTGTTAAAACATAATTTTCGCATGAGTATGTACTTTTTATTGAGTATAATCATGCATGAAAGGGGGCGAGAAAGGGTTGCCGAGAGGTCCTTACCCTTTCTGTTTATGAGGGGGTTGCTACGGACAACCAACTTTACATTAACCTAGGTCAAGCTTCTTTGACCATCAATTTTTTATCTCCGTTCGAAAATCCCCTAATGCCATTTTCACTTGACACGTTTTTTCTTCTGATTTTCTTTAAATTTTAACTTTTTAAAGTTAATTTTCGTTGAAAACGTGTTTTCTTCGCTATCGTGATGGAGTTGGTGACTTTTCCTTTGACGGCGTCGTTGATGACAAAACTTTTCAATTGAGCAACTTTTCTTTTGAAGGTAATTTACGTGATGGCGTCTTAGAAGCTACTAAGGATCCACAGGGGTGTTAATAAAACGCGGTCAAATACCCCTTTCATTATAAAAATTTATAATTTTATCAACAAAATATTTTGATCAAATTCTAAAAATAAAGATAAAAGATAAAAATCTACGCACTTTTATATTTTTGAAATAGAGGGGAAAAAAAGGTTTACGCATGATAAACGTCATGTGCGAATTAGTGAAACGAAAACGTCAATGGTTGTCTAACAACGCCTGACTTCACGGTTCATATAATTCGTGTAAATAAGGAGATTTTATTAATCAAATTAGAGATGTTCACATTATTAGAAGATGGAGGCGATATCGGGTTTCCTGAGTGATGAAATCGGAAGATTGCAATGATTTTGAATCCGCGCAACAAAGGAAAAGAAAATCTTGGTGATGAGATTTCTCTCTGCGAAAAATAAATTCACAAAAATTGATACAACACGGTGCATCCACAAGGTCCCTCTGCTGATCTAAACTTGCGGTCCTATAGTTTCCCTAGGGGGGTGAGTCAATTGGCTCCTGCAATGCCTCATACTTCGCGAGGTATTCCAAGGGCCCTTATAGTCCTTATAGTCCCATCTTATAGTCCTTTATCCAGCTAACAACTTGGTTCCGTTCGTGAAATTTCGGTTTTGCCGGAACGCGGAACGCTGCCGCGTTTCTAGATTTTAGTTGGTAATGATAAGAAATATTCGGTCTCAATTTCAGATCCGTTTGAGGACACATAGAGCACTTGCGTGATTTTCTTGCAACCTGAAAGTTCAAGTTGGTTGAAAATCATGACGGGAAGTTCTAATAAGCCAAGGACCATATTTGACAGTTCTGGGACATTTCTAAGGAGCATAAATGGAATTTCGTGATCGTGGCAAATAACAGCAGGAGTAGGTTGAAATTGAGCATAGGAGCGGCTCATGAACTATCATTATCACATGGTTCGAATAGATATACTAGAGACTGAGGTAAATAAGGGACTAGGGTAAATATTTATGAGGCAATGAACAATTTCAGTGGTAGGGGGGGGGGGAGATATCTGGATATCAAAGATAACCTTTGGAGACGCTTTTCTGGAGGAAATAAGAGTTAACAGCAAATGTCACCATATCGCCGCAAGTGTCACGACCTCAAAAGCGACGACACCAAGCAAAGTTGTTTTTGAAATAATGTTGTAGTGTTCAGCCAGTTTTGATAGGATCATTGTTGACATGTTGAGAAGAACAATAGAAAAAAAGGTATTGTCCTTCATCCGGACGTCCCATGGTCTTCAAAACTGAGAGTCCATGACTCGTTTTTTGATCTGAGACCCATCTTTAGGGTCATACATTGAACTTGTGAAACGCATCGTGAAATCCTTGATCATTCGTCACAATTCTCGATCCAACAGGAACTGAGTTTTTGATTTACTCAGTGGGGAATTTTAGGGATTACCTTTATATCCCTGATAATATCGGTCATGAACACTTGCGTCAGTTTTAAAAGCGGACACAATTTATGGCTTCATGGGGGTGTTTAAGATTCGGTTTTTTTAAACGAACGGAATCGTTCTTCCTTTCACTCCTTCCTAGTAACGGGTGTACGTGAAGGTTGAAACAAATGCGACTCTTCGGTACTTCCTTCTCTGAATTCAACCTTGCGTAGGGACATGGGTATAACGCGGATGGAAAGCGTCATGAATTTTTCATCATTCAAAAAACACCAAAAACGCGACACCTTTTTAGGTAGCTAGAATTAAGGGACTAGAAAGATTTAAAGCTGAAAATCATCACTAAGGTCAGTCCCGTTGGTTTTTTGCCAATGACAAGACGAGAGAACTACTGATCCGAATGAGTCCATTAGACCACTATAGTTAGCCAAGATATTTGCAAAAGTTTCTACCTACGAAACCGACTTCTCCCACGACTATGACCGAAAAATTGATCGAAATCGACGGGAATGACAGAAGAATTTTCATTAGTCCGGTCTCACTCGGACTAGTAGTTCTCCCTCAACAGCCTCGTAAGACGAAATGACCCAAAAATTGCAATCTTTACATCATCTTTGTCGCCAGGAAAACTCTCATCATAAAAATTCACATTATAAATTTTTTTTTCTTACGTACGTAATAACGTAAATCAAAATCCAGATAAGAAGAGGAAAAAAAGAAATAGTGGGGTATCAAACTCCCTCTCTGATTCCGAACTCGGACCCCCACCTTCCGTTTACTATTTAGTACATATTTTTACATCAAGGGGCCCACTCAGTTCAGGAGATATCGGGCACCCCGAGAAACAAGAAAACAAGACTTTACATGTAACAAGTGGTGTGATATAAACAATTTATTTTATATACCGGATCTCAATTTTTAAACAAATTTTTAAAACAAATGAACCTCTGAAAAGCTGACCAAATTAAACTTTAATTAGGTAAGTACTTATTTTATTATTCATCGGAAAATTTTTTTTTAACAATGTAAAAAAATTTTTTGTTTCAAATTTTAATATCAGATAACGTCATATTATGTATGTTTGAAAAGTCAGCACACAAATCAATATTAGGGAAGTAAATATTTACCCAAGATTAGGATTTATTATAATTTTGTTGATGTGAAAAAAAGTTTAAATTTCAGTCAGCGGAGAACAAAAGAAAATTATGTACATATATTAGGGCAAATTTTTATATCAAATCTTGGATGAGAGGTCCAAATTTCAAAAAGAGACTATATTTTGACATAATTTAGCTATTAGTCATAATAAGGATGCTCTGAGGATTACAAAAAACGTAGGTGGAATCGAGTTTTTTTTTTCTACGAAGGGAGGAAGTATGCATGACGTTAGATTGCGCTATCTATGCCGAGTGTTGCAGAAAAATGCTTTATATTTGTGTAAACAAAAGTTAAATTGCTCCAGTGAGGTCAAATTATGTCTGCGTTTTATTTTTGAAAAGGACCTTCGTCCGACAGGGTCATCAGCTCCGATCACCGGAGGTTTCAGTTTTGATTGTTACAAACAGAATTGAACTTTTTTGGCAAAATTGCGTCCGTTTGATCTATTTTAATGGGATTTATTGAAGAAAAAATTTGAACATTTTGACTATCACGTGAATTCGTAAAATTGCCAAAGGTCGTTTTCACTCGGTTCGACCCTGTCACGCTGTTTCATTAAAGTCTCCGTCGCTTTAAATTTGTCCCACGTGCTTGTAATTGAGAATCAAGAAAATTGCTTCTTATGCTCTTGAGACTAAATTAAGACGCAAAAAAAAGAGATCAGAAATAATAAACAATTCAAAACATTCAATTAATTGCTAATTTAAATAATAACGTTTTCATCGTAGTCAGCGTTGGGGTCACTTTTTTGGCCGAATCATCCTTATCATGGTGGGGAGTTATAGAAAAATGATTATAAAGAAACAAAGCAACTTTTTGTGACGTAAAGGCGAGCCCCCAACACACCCACCCTGACGTCACACAAAACCAGTTCTATGTCTGCACACTTCCAACTCCTCTCGTCATTTTCGAAACCAGATATTTTTCAAACCGAAAGCCCCAGTTCAGCCTACCTGACTCTCAAAATCGGTGAGCCATTCATACTCCTCTTTATTTTTGTCGAAAAAAATGTTCAACAATTTTTTTTTTTTAAATATTTCTTCTTTTTTCTGCTTTTAAAACAATTTATTAATTGTTTTCATTTATTAAAATAAAACGATTGTATGTTTAAATTATTATGCGATATAAATTTTTTATGATTTACAAAAAAATTAACAATCATTAAATTAAAATTTATAAATTTTTGCAATTTTTTATGAAGTGGCTGGTTTATTATGAAACCAGTTTAGTTTGTTGCATCATGCAAAATAAAATAAAAATTTATTTCAAACAAAAAAATTAAGAAACAAAGAAAAAAATGAGAGAAGTCCTTGCTCCTTAATAAAATGGACCTAAGTTGTTATACAAGTTTGTCCTATTATGTACAAAAAGAAAAGATTTGCGTGAACATTTTTCAAAAATAATGAAACTTAATGGTTGGTAGGAAGCATAATATAGGAAGCTGTGGAAATAGGTGGTGGGGTCTAAAAGCGTCCATTACGATATTTACATTTAAAATGAGCGTAGTCTGGTCTCAATCGGACTAATAACTTCGGCTCCAATGCCACGTCAGTTTAGTGTTCATTACTACAAATTATCAATTTTTTCCAATTGGGGAAAAAACCTCATAGATTTTAGCATGACAGAATTTTTTATAAAGACAAAAATGTCCAAAACTGCAATGGGTTGCTAGTGGCCAAATTTGAAAATCCTATCCTATCCCTATCACTAAAGCACTTCCAATTATGCTCCAAATATTCCTCTCTTGTAACCCAAAACCCTCCAAATCCTGCACTCTTCGAAACATCCCCCAAATTCCCTCACTGATACGACTTAAATTTCATCCAAATTGTCCTCCCCTAGTATCCCCTAAATTCCCCTCCCTGGGACAACACCAAGACCCCCAACTTTGCTACCATGATGCCCCAGCTATCCCCCAAATTCTCCTCCCAGGTACACCCTAACTATCCCCTCAACTCTCTTTTACTGATACACCCACCTCCGCAACCAGATTGACATTACATAGACCTAAACTATATTCCCAACCCTCCATGCGATAAACCCCCAACCATCCCCCCCAAATTCCCTTCCCTGATACACCCCAAATGTCCCCTCAACACCCCCTCCATGTCACATCCCAAACTATCCCCTAACTCCTTCCCGCGATAAGGCTATCCCCAACTAGGCACCCCATCTTTCCCTTCCAAACGATGTACTCCCAACAACTGAGAAATATTAAAACCGAGGAAGTCAAATGCTATATGGTGACATTTAAATTTATTAATTGTTTTAACGCTTACTTATAAAATATTCTTTTTGCATCATTAAAACAAGGCGGAAAAAAATTCAAATTTTCTATTTCAATTATCCTGGTAATTAGGTGTTTTTTCTAATTTTTTTTATTCCCAAGGTCGCGTTTTCCAGTCACTTTATAAAATATGCTTTCAGTCGTGCAAGGACGGCTTTTTTTCCTATTCAAATCCGCATTTTCCATTTTTACTTCGTGATACGCCGAAGAAGCCCCGAGCGAAAAGGAAAATTGTCATCCTTGGCACGGTTACCTGAGAAAGAGATTGAAATCTTGGAGTATTTCTTTGGATTTTCGGCATGACCTATAACATGACCTTTCCTTCTGCGAATCAATGGGATCACAATGGAGATAATAGGAATTTTTAGCATAAGAAAAGGGGGGCACCCTTTTGACTTCAATGAGGTCTAAAAATAAACAAATTGTCCATTTCCCTTTAAATTTCGCGACTCTTTCTTTTAAAAGTTTTTCTTCCAATAGGCATTTCGCAACAGAAATCTCAGAAACCGTGGAGTGAAACAATAGCTAGTCCTTGAGCAGTACAAACGGTAAAAAATTAAATTCCAATTAAAAGTCTATTGGGACACTTGGGGTTTTCGTTTGAATCTTTCAAAAATATGACTTTTTTGAAACTTTTATTCATGTCATGCTTTTCTTAATAAACAGAGGTTCGTTTTACAAACTCCCCTCACGTCTTTTAAGAAGCTCCAGAGCGAACTTGGATGAAATTCATAAGATATTCATGAGTTTGAGAATCATATTTGTAACTTGATAATCAAAGGGAGATGTTAAAAGTTGAATAAAAGAAAATGTCAAAAGACAACGACTCGATCAAGGCTACAACCTTGTCGTACGTTCCCACGGATTGTCTGATGCAGATTCCAAAAAACAAAAAAAGATAAAAAAAATAATTATGAGATAGGTTGCAATCTTGTGCAATTTTTGGATAGGTCAATTGAGTGTCAGGGGCTTCTATAAATTGGTTTTAATGATTTCTTTCTGTTTCAGATTTTACGATGAAAACGTTTCTTTTGTTTTCGCTTTTCGCCTTCGCTTATGCCAAATTCAACAGCCCACCTTGCGATAGTGATATTTACTGTTATGGCGACATCCTCCATACTGTGCAGCTGAAGGAGATTTTTAAGGATTCGAAGCATTTCGTGGATATGAAGATCAAATCTAGTCCTGAAGACGTGAAAGCGAATTTTGAAAAGATGATGAACGAGACTAAGCACGATCCTAAGGCCGCTGATGTCGAAAAGTACGTTGAAGAAAATTTTGATCCTCCGGGCTCCGAATTCGCTTCATGGGATCCAGCGGATTGGAAAGAATTTCCCAAATTTTTGGAAACTGTGAACGACAACGAATTGAGGAGTTGGGCTTCGAGTTTGAACTTAATTTGGAAGTCGCTGGGAAGGAAAATCAAAGATGATGTACGAGATAATAGTGAACTTTATTCGATTATTTATTTGCCGCATCCGTTTATTGTTCCTGGAGGGAGGTTTAGGGAGATTTACTACTGGGATTCGTATTGGGTCATTAAAGGATTGCTTGAGAGCGAAATGTATTCGACGACTCGTGGTATGCTTTCGAATTTCGCTCATTTAGTCAAGACTGTCGGCCTCATCCCGAATGGCGGTCGGATCTACTACGTCAAAAGATCTCAACCACCTCTTTTTATACCGATGGTCGAAAGTTACTTTTCTGTGACCAATGACGTCAAGTTTCTAGTCGAACATATCGACGCTATGGAGATCGAATTCGACTTCTGGATGACCAATAGGACGGTGAAAGTCGAAAAAGATAACGTCTTCTATACGATGGCTACTTACAACGACTTTTCTGACGGACCGAGGCCTGAATCGTACCGCGAAGACTACGACACCGCCAAAGCATTTTCGAACCAAGACGACAAAATCGATTTCTATTCGCAGCTCAAAGCCTGTGCAGAATCAGGATGGGATTTCAGCACGAGATGGTACATCGGAAACGGAAGCAGCGAAGGCACCTTTTTGGATTCCAACGCCAAAAACATCATTCCTGTCGACCTAAATTCAATTTTGTACAAAAACGCAAACATCTTGGCCCAATTTTTTGGAATCCTAGGCGACACAGATAAAGAAGCGAAATACAAACAGATAGCATCTGATTGGTTGAAGGCAGTCACCAAAGTTTTATGGCATGAAGAAATTGGAGCTTGGTTGGACTATGACATGAAAAATGGCATGAAGCGTGACTTCTTCTATCCGTCGAATGTAGCACCGTTATGGACAGACTGCTATGAGCCTGAAAAGAAAGATTATTATATCAAGCACGTTTTGAAATATTTGAAGAAGTCGACTGCTGTTGATTTCCCGGGAGGTATACCTTCGACGTTGAAGCATTCGGGCGAGCAATGGGACTACCCGAATGCGTGGCCTCCTCTTCAGGGGATTGTCATCATGGGACTGGACCGTTCGGAAAACGAAGAAGCTCAGGAACTCGCATATCATCTTGCAGAAAAGTGGATCCTTTCGAACTTTAAAGCGTTCAACGATTCGAATAACATGTACGAGAAATACGACAGCGTCGTTGCAGGAAAAGGGGGCGGAGGTGGCGAATACGAAGTCCAACTCGGGTTCGGCTGGTCCAACGGACTCGTCCTAGAACTCCTTTCCAAATACGGACACAAACTCTCAGTTTCTTCCGACTTAGCCAAAGGAAGTGCCAACATTTTGGTAGCGCCTTTAATAACCCTAATCCTCCTCCAAACAACCATCGCCGCTGGCTTTGTTGCAGTTATTTTATACGCTAAAAAAATTCTTCCAAGGCCAGCCAGATTTATTTATACTCGAATTCCCGATTAATTTTATTTTTTTATTTTTTATTTGTAAATATCTGTACATACTGGTACTTCCTCGCCGGCGAGAATTTCGTACCTTTATATTTTTAAAATCATCGATTTTTAGTTATTTAAGTAGACATTGTATTACTACTTTAGTTCATTTTTCTTTCTAGAGTCATAATGTAAATAAATTTTTGTTCCTCGATATATTCCCAATTGTTTTTTTATCTACAAAAAACGTTGTTATTAAGTAAGTTTGTACATTTTTTTCTAGCTCATTAGTGTCGTCCTTCAAATTTTTGTAAACAGCAGAAAAAATATCGCTGGTGAATTAATTGTAAATACCTAGTAAGAAAAATCAGTATTTTTTTTGTTAATTAAATATAATGTTGATAAAATTTGTTTTGTACCTACTTCCTGACTTGAGATGAAGTTTTTCGAGGAGCTACATACATGGAAACCTTGGTTTTTGATGAACGTTTAGAAGGTTGCAAGCTCAATTTTATCAAAATTTGAGTGGAAAAAAGGAAAAATTTATTGAAATTTTGATCTTCGATTTTGGACCTCGCAAAAGGATAAAAAATAATTTATCGAAAAAACATCATAAATGGATTTTCGAGGTTTTTATTGGTCCTCGAATGATGATGCCAAATCTAAATTTTTGTTTGGAAGGATAAAAGCTCTCATCAAAACTTAAAAAGGAAACTTTTTCACTTTTTTGATGTTTTTGTCCTTCCATGTTGATCCTCGATGTATTTTGTATGACGTTTGTATGCCTCAGAAGGCTAAAAGATCAAAAACTCGATAAAATTATAATAAAAACTGACAAAAAAAGCATCAGATTTTTTTAAAACAAAATCTTATTTTTGATGAAATTTTCGCTCAGGAAGTTTACATCTGAAAAGCTCTCAAAAAGCAAAAAAATTAACTTTTTAAAAGTTTTCGTGATAAACTGTCAAACCAAGGTAGGATCCTTATTTACTTTTTTCACTCATCAATTTTCATTTTTTGATTTTACCCAAAAAGTCGTTTTTTTGACAGTTTTAAGGGTTAAAAACACGAATCTGAAGTTTGTTTTTTAGTTTTAAAAATATTTTTTAACCTCAACGTAGGGTCCTTTCTTCACTTTTTGAGCCAAAAATTTTCATTGTTTGAGATCATCCAAAATCTGGTTTTTGACGACCTCAAGGGTACAAAAGACTGTCGACACTCCATTAAAATTCGGAAGTAACCGTTTAACAGGACAGACAAGCGATTCTCAAACAGTTTCGCTGACCCAGAAATCGGGGACGCGTTCTTTTTCAAAAATAAACCGATTCAATTGAGACGACGTTTAATCGCCCTCCCTCGAATTGAAATGGGACGTGAGCCGAGGAGTGGACACGTGACGCGTTTTGAGATTCGTTTGGCCTCCCTCATGGCTCCGACGACGCGATAAATACAACGTTTCCTGCTGGCTAGCCAGATATTCGCTTCTAGCTTCTAAATTGGACCATTTGCGAAATTCCCTTCAATCAAAAGACATCCAGATTTCTCAGCGTTATTCTTCAAAAAATACGAAAAAAACAAATTTTTATTTTCATAGCTCAATTATCTCAATATATTCAAACTTTACAAAAAGGCAAATACGAAGTTATCAGCGAGATCCATCATTCGACCACGAATTCGCTAATATCAGCATCACCGGGAAGTTTGTGCTTTAGTACGGGATTTCCGTTCGGCTTATTTATCCCGGATTGAAAGCGTATCCTTGCCTGAGTAATCCTGAGAAGATGATGGGTAATTTCCCCTCTCCGGATTTAAATTCGTTTCTCTTTTTTTTTGAGCCCGCACAATCCACCTTCGAAATCGCCGGCCAATCATTTCCCATCTTCTTTAATTATTATCTTACTTCTCAAAGAAAACTAATTAAACGTTAATTATCTGAGTTGTTTTTCGAAGTTTTTTAAAATTATTTTGCTCGCTTTATGAATTCTATGTGCGTCTCATTGACGTAATGAGTTGAACAATCGTTGATGATTTTTCGCTAATTTATGGATATAAATTCAAATTTTCTTTTCACGCGAATTTTTTAAACAAATGTGTCTTAGCGTCTATTCGGTTCAAAATTTGCTGAATTTTGTGAGTATTTTGTTTGAAAATATAGGACTGAGAAATGCGCACATCCTAAAGTTTCAGAAATACTATCTAATTCTATTCCATTTCCAAGATTTAACGCTATTGGTCACCTTTTGGCTTTTTTTTCACGGACTGTAGAGCTAGTAAATGGGTCGGAACATGATGAAATTTATTTTTTATTTTTTTATAAATTGAGCTTGGTTTTAGGCAGACCCGCTAGGCTGTTGGGTTCTGCGGGTTAAGCATAAGTTAAGGCGTTCGTTCTTCTCTAGAGCGCTACAGCCTTCAGGCTCTGGTGCTCCGGCAAAAGATGTCAAAAGGCGATATAAATTAGAATGATAATAAATTTAAAATGAAACAAAATATTAATTAAAATGAAAATAACTTGAACAAAAATAACGAAGAAAGGCCTGTGAGGAAGTTTTAACTGCCACCACTAGGGATCGTGGATTGTGGTCTTTCGTATTTCCTATGAAAGAAATAATTTAACTTTTGGTAAAAGCCATACTGTCTGAAAATATCGGAAATTTTCGAGAACTGAACGACCGATTTTTATATTTGTCCACTTTTTACAAAGCTTTTTTCAAGACAAAAATCATTGAACTTTGAGCGAAAGAATCACGTTTCCCTAAAGTCACAGACTCACAGATATCTGGATGAAAACTTCAAAGTATTCATCATAAAAACTCTAAAATCAGGCCGAATTCTGGGTAAAAACGAATTTTTTTTTTACAATATGGCCTTTCACGATGCTATAGTTTTAATAATAAACCTAATAAACAAATAAACTACCAGTTCTAAACTTAATAAACTTAACACAATAAGTAGGTAGTCTTTATTGAAAAAAAAAAAAAATTATTTCTAACATTTTTCGGCAGATGGCGCTACAATTCAGTTGAAGAGACAGCATCTAAGCCTTTTTCTTTTACGTGGCTTTTCAGGATAGAATAATCAGCCCACAATTTTTTTTTAAACCCAAATCTTGATTTTTACGACAAAGTCGATATTTTATAGTTTCTTGCGTGAGATTTTAAATGAGAGATTTTACCCTTGAATTTTTTTCAATTTTATTTATTCCTCTAAAAAATAAAAAACAAAATGAAATTTCTCGTAATTCTCATTGGTAGAATTCTTTGACCTGGAAATTACGAGCCTTTCATCAATATATTAATTAGGTGATAATTTATTATTGATTAACTCGTGTGCGCGGCTCAGGTAATATTCATTATACATCCCCAGTTGATAATATCGGCGATAGTCAAAATAATCGAATTGACCTGTCCCTCCCACCCAAATTACTTGTCTGGCCAACCGAAACTTTTTAAAAGCCCCCCCCTTTCATGAAAAACTCATCTTCAATTACCCCACAAAACGACTAATTACTAAAAACTCAATCACACCGAAATTTTTGTGACAAGGCAAGAGGGATGAGTGAAACTGAAAGAATCTTTGGATAATTGAAATGTAATTTTTTTCCTATCGCGAGCAATGCTCTTGATTTCTTGATTGAACCATTTAGAGGGTTTCTATTTGCCGGTAATTATTAATAATACAGGTTATAACTTGGGCTGTATATTGTATAAAGATTAGCAAAAAAAGAAGGAAAAAAATTAAACCGTTTAAATCTAGTAGTGGAATTACTGATATCCCTCATTAGATAAATCAAGCGATTTATTTATTGCTTGATATTATTCAAGGGCAAGAAAGCTCTGGAATTCTTTTTTTCTTCTTCATCCTCAATTTGTTTTTTCTTTGCATTATTAATGAGAAAGGCCCGGGTACATTGAAGGAGCCTTGATGTGTCGAAAGGCATCCTAAATAAAATTGAATACTGCGAGGCCTTGAAGTGTCAAAACAAGAAAAGCCCTCCCCTAACCGGCCCCCCGCGACAAATTTCAGCCCAGCCAATTTTCCGACCAATCAGAAATTTTCAAAAACGATTTTTTTTTCCACACGAGTGGAAAAATCTGGAAAGTATAATAGAACTTTATTTTGTATTCTGAGCCAATTTGTCAGTTTGTTCCGAATGGTAATCAAGGCAGTAAATTATTCTGAAAATCTCGAAGGCCAACGTGTAACTGAAGAAATAAAACATTTTCTAGACCATTCATCCCATAATATGGCGAATGTCATCCCATTGATTTATAGATTTTGTCCATTTTAGTGGATTTCTGGAGGAAAGCAGGCTATTTTTTGCTTTTAGATCGTTAGTTTTGGCTTTGGAAAGCAAAAAATTAGTCTTTTTCGCCAAAATGATACGAAAAATCGTAGCAAAAATTTGTTTTGCATTATACAATTTTGGCCACCAAATGAAGAAAAAAATTTGAACTTTACGAACTAATTGTATTCAATGACTAGACCAGTAATCCAAAAGTATGCTCCCAACCTTGAATGTCATCCTCAAAAATTGATTTAATTTAAAAATTGAATTAATAAAAGACGAAGTTCTTATACGATATAAAATAAACGAAGCCTCTAAAATCTGCTTTAATGCAATAAAAAAATAATCCAACGATAGGGAGTTTTTTTTCTTTTCTCAAAAACTTAATAACTTGTATATCCGAAGGAAATTCTATTCAAATTAAAAGTTATAAAAGAAGGTTTGCGAATAGAGTTAATATAGAGGGAGTTGGCCTCTTCAGGTTTCTTATCGAGGTAATTGGTATGTAAATGTTTTTTTGTACTGGGACTCGAGAAAAAGGGAGGAAAAAGAAAACGTTTTGTCTGAAGTATAAAAAGGCGAAGATATTTTCAGAACCTCTTTTCCTTTATTAACAATTGAAAGAACGCAACCAGACCTCACTTGGGGGAAGGAATATTTACCGTAAATAATATAAACATTCATGAATTTTACATTGTGAAATTTTAATTAAAATTTAAAGGTTTATAAGTCTCCAGTGGTTCCTTGGGTTTAGCACTGAGAGGATTTTCAAAAATAAAATAACTTTTTTGCCTTTTTCTTGAAAACTTTTAGAAGAAAATGTAATAAAATAAACTTTTTAGGGAATTGCTGTTTGAAATTTCTTAAGGATTTAAAAAAGATGTTTTACAAAAGAACCCTTGATTGCTAACTACGTATTGACGTTTATTGATGAGATAGATCCTTGTTTCCTAAATATTTTTTAAAAACCAAAATCTAGGCTATAAATAAAGGGAATAAAGGCCCCTTGACTTCCCAGTGGCTGGTGCTAGAAAACGTGCTGAAGTATCCGATTTTCGTAACCTGTCACGTTTTTTTCCCGCAAAACATGTCAGAAACAACTTTTTTTTTTTTTCCATCTTCATAAAAATCGCAATATACATTAATTTCTACATGAAAAAAATAGTTGTTTTTATGTTTAAAAAAAAATTACAATTTAAAAAATTTTTCACCCAATTTTGCCTTCAAAGCCCTATGGAGGAAATTTTGTAAGTGTGGAGAAAGTACAGAAGTTTTGGTATTTTTGCTATGGATGTTCTGGATTCGCGGAAGTTGGCTGGTTCTCGAAAGCCGACCTGTCCGTACATGAGGGATAAAAAAAACATGGAAGCTCCCCGAAAGAAGTAAAAGTAGGGCCGCTGATGAAATATAGCGCTCGGCCCGGCCAGAGGGGGCGTTCGTCCAGGCGGGGAAAAACATGGCGAAGGAGTGGGGGATGAAAATGAAACCCTCTCTCCTTCAGTTACCCATCTGTCCTTCAGGCGGTAGTACACTCGCGTTTTTCATCAAACGATTTTAAATAAAAACAAGACTTGATAAAATTC